>APFE030038532.1:206311-233990 GCA_000404065.3 Pinus taeda
TTGTTGGTTTGATCTCTCCAGTAGATAAATATGACTGCATAAGGTATGGGGGTATATATATATATATTACTTTTACTAGATCAATAGAAACAACAAGTGCTTTCAAACCCTGGCTACTGGCTCTGTTAGCATTACTATAGGTTGTGTTTGTATGCCTTGATACTAATAGATGGATTCCAATGATGAAATGTAGTTCTTCTCCATGTTCTTAATACCCAATGTATTCTTCTAGGTAGTGTTCTTCATAGTGTTCTTTCGTATTTCGTCTAGGTCTATGCTCTTATGTAGTAGGTCCTTCCCCTAGTAGGTTATCACAAGGAATCATCCAAGTTTCAAAAACCTTGGTGGAATAAATGAAATACCAATCCCAAATACTAGTGCAAAGCCTAATCCTCCTTCTACTCATGCTAAAAAACCAAATTGATAAACAACTCCTCGCAAATTACTTAATCAAAAGCTAAGAGGCTACAATATCATTTACCAAACTACATAGGTTACACTATCACTCAAGTCAATTGGTTGGAAACATATCACCACCTCCTTTCTTTGTTTGCATTAAGAAGAAACGGATCAATTGTTTGTTTAAGAGGAATAACAATAAACCATGAACCATTTCTTTCTCTTTTGACACTAGTTCAAGCAATTTTGTTTAGGCTTTCTGTGAAACCCTTTATCACTTGAGTAAAACTCACATGACCTTGTGATGAACATGGAAATGTATCTCTTATGGTTTGTCTCAGAAGGCTTGTCTAGAACCTTGCCATCAAAATTCAATATATGTTTTGATTGTTTCGCTAGAGAAAGAACAACTGGGACTACACTAAATGGTTTCTTGAGCAACGTTTTGGGGATTATCCTTGTACAATATTTTCTTCCATTGTTTGAGATTTATAGGGTCAGTACATGGTATAATATTTTCTACTATTGTTTGAAGATTTGAGGTTGAACTAATCTTTGCAATGACCATTTTTTTTTCATACACAACATAGCTTATAGCATGATCCGTTAGAGATCCCATAGCATAGCCACTAGAATCAAACTAGCATACCTTTTGTTAGATCGAAAGCAAGCAAGAAAAGAAAAGATGCAATTCCTGAGACCCCCCTCTTTAACTAAGATCCAAAATTCTACTTACACCCTTTGGCAACATTTGGTGACACTTTCACTGCCACCATGGGAGAGTAACAATTAAATGCTAATCTTTCTTACATTACTCCCTTACGATGTTTGCTTTGAAACATATGGTGCAATTGCTAGTATATTATAATATTAATGTTATCAAATTTAAAAACTTTGGGATACACATTAAATTTCAGAATAAATTATATAATCATCTCTAGTAATTAACATGAGTTTGAGGGATAAAAAGACATACAGGTGAGGTGAGAGTGCAGAGTGACAGGATGGAGATAACTAAGGAGGGGGAAGAGGATGGCGAGGGGAGAAGGGACCAGAGTGAGACGGGGAGAAGGGTAAGAGAGGAGAGGAAAAAATAGATGGAGGAAGATCAAGGAGAGAGGGGGTGTAGAGAATTAGAGGGTAGAGAGAGAGGGGGGGAGAGATGGGGGAAGAGAGTGGGAGAGAGAGGATTTGAGAGAGAAGAGAAAAAGGGAGGGAGATAAGATGAAAGACATAGAGAGTAAAGAGTGGAGAGAGAGAGAGGGAGTGACAAGAGAGATGGAGAGAGAGTGTATATGTTTAGGGGTGAGAAAAGAGATAAAGAAGGAGATATAGAGAGATAAGTAGAGAGAAGGAGAGAGGGAGGGATATAGTAACATAGTTGGAGAGAGAGAGAGAGAGAGAGATATGGGGGAAGAGAGAGGGAGTTAGAAGAGAAAGGGAGAGAGAGGACTTGAGAGAGAGGAGGAGAGTGATGGGGGAAGAGAGAGGATTTGGGAGAGAGAGAGAGAGAGAGAGAGAGAGAGAGAGAGAGAGAGAGAGGTGCTCTACAACCAAGTATGAGGGTAGATCTCACGTAAACATGTAAACGTAAACATAAACATTGAACATGTAATGTTTAACATTTAACATTTAGCATTTTTAATTTAATGTCAGACCTATTTAAAAACCACCCTAGATCCATCTTAAATATGGATCTATCAAGCACCAAGAGGGATAAAATCTCTCAAGGTGAAAACGTTTCCCCATGTTTTGCACTCAAAAAGGAGGTCTACACCTTGAGATATTTGATCCCTCTCGGTGGCTGATAGATCTGAAGTTAAGATGGATCTAGGTTGGTTTACCAAGTTTTAGAGAAACCATTAATTATGAGGAAGAATGGCTTAATATCTCTAGCTAATACAACATAGTAGGTAGATTAGGGTCATTGTTCTAAATTGTTCGCTTAAAGTTGAAATATAATAAGCTTTTATAATTTGTTATGTAAATGTTTTACATGCTTATTTGCAAAACATAACGTATCTAAAAATCTTAAATAGTAAGGAAAATGTATGAAAAAATTTATTAAAGGTCTCTTAGGGATTTTATATTTTAAATTAATCTAGATCTATCTTAATATTGGATTTATCAAGTTTGAAGAGGGATCAAATCTTTCTAGGTGTGTGTGTGTGTATTATTTATTTATTTTTATTTATTTTTTCAGTTTTTCATTCTAAAAAAGATTTCCATCTCAAAAAATGTGATTCAAGGGTTAAGATGAATCTAGATTATTATATCCAATAGTAATAATAAAAATCCATAGTCGCTAAGCCATATTTTCCTTGAAATAATTTCAAAAAGTTAAACATAAGTTATAGTAGATGTTAAAGACATTATTGAAGAGTGGAAATTCTATCTAAATACTATAAAAACAATGAAGATACCCCACATGCATTATAGGTTTCTAGGAACATATCAATGTGCCATGATGCCATTAATTATTTATTATTTAGGATAAATATTTGAGTCAAAGCTTCAAAAAATCATTAGAAACACAAAGTGAAAGGAAATTACTCATCAAGACCCCAAAGTATGTTGTTTTTTTGATGATATTGATTGTTCACTTTATCTCTCAATTGATGTGAACATACATGAAAGAGGGTAGTGTTAGAGCATAAGCCTAATGAATAAGCTTCCCTAATGAATAAGCTTGATGATAATAAAAATTACATTACCTTCTCCATAGATTTCCTAGGAATCTCATTTAGTTTTAAAAATGTTGTTCCAACTATTGATTCTAGAAGGGATACATCTCCTATATCATGGGCTTAGGATGAGGTAGGGTACAAGAAAAATAGACATTCTCAAAATATTTGCAAAGTATCATCACATTGATGCCAATTTGGAAAGTGAAAAGGTGCAATAGGTAATTATGTATGGAAGCAAAAAAAAGGGATCATTTTGGGCAATAAAAGAGTGGTGATTTAATGATGTTTATATTGAATGAACAGAATCACAATTCTCATTATCATAATCTCAATTTTGTTTTTGTGAAGTTTGACAATGCTCGTGTTGTGCAAGTTTATATATAAACTTAATCACGAACATAGAAGTTGTAAAATTTCACCAAGATTAATGAATTTTTAAAACTCAAACATAATCATTAAATATTTTTATGTGAAAAAGGTTAAACTATCCATTATATTTATGGTAATCTTGATCTAATTAGGAATATTAGTTTTTTTGTGCTAATATCCTCCTCAGAATATAAACAAAATGCTATTCATGTGCTTAAGGATTCATGAGTTTTGCAAGTGAAAAATGAGCTTTTATGTTAAATTTATGAGTAATTTTAGCATAAATAAGAGACTGAACAACAACATATAAATGTACATAACATCACCAAAAACACATCATAACAGGAACATGATGAAGGAGTTCACCCCTCTTGGGCTATGTCTCCTTGGTTTAGCTTCCAATGGCTTGGGCCTCTCTATTATGCTCGAATGTGTAAAACTATGTGTTTACAATGCTCAAATGCTTTTGAAACCTACTCCAATGAGTCCAAAATGTCCAAAAATGGCTACCTAGCCTCTTTCTCCACACAATTTGGTCGAAAATTGCAAACGTTATGACCTCTTCTAGTTTTCCCATAATCCGCTCTACAAGTTGCCCAATATTCAGCACGGAACCCCCATTTTCACCCCATTTTTAGCTAACAGGGCACCAAAATCCACCGAAGTTCGAGTGGATTTGTTGGACAGTTAATTTGGTTGTCGAGGCCTAAAATGTGGAAATTTAGGGTCATTTAGGGACCATGCACCCAGGGACTAGCCCCTCATGTTGGTCCCTTCCCTCCGACGGTCACATAAGATATCGATAGTTAAAGGGTAGGTGTTCACATGGGGTTATTAAAGTCCACACCCACCTCCCAAACTCTGTGGAATTAAAGTTTAAAATTTTAGTGTGAACTATATGGTTAAGATCCACACGTATGGTGCGATGTTGAAAGATTTGTATTGGTGTTGGGAGGTTGTGGGTTCAACCCCCGCTGCATTTGACTGGACTATGCAATAATTTTTGGTGGCCTCCCAGGCTGCCAAATGGCGGCCTTTGGCTGGGCCATGTGTCAGCTTGTGGTAGCCCATCATTCTAACCAATCATAAAACACGAAATTTCGACCAATACCAATGTGCCACTAGGCTTGATATAATTAGCCGAAAACAACTTTGAGAAAGTCAATGTCAACCTCACTTTCCTAGTCATTTCCACGTCAGTAGTACAAACTGTTGACTGGGCTGTCCTTTTTTTCAAATTCGTGTGTTTGGGAAAATGAACAGGACTCATTTTTGGAGTCATATAGAGTCTGTTTGATGCAAAACAAATTGCATCAGATTCAAGATGACGCGCACTACATGGTCGTCCTGGTTCCACACCAATCTGATAACTTTGAAATTTGAGCTCCTGATCAAATATTGACCAAACTTATATACGATTAGCGAATCGTTATAATATTTACAATAGATTCTTAGTTATGATTTTTATTCCCATTATTGATTATATTGGTGAGGATGCCATGAATAATGTACAAAATGGTTGAGAGGCCCACAAATCCATTGAGACAATAATTATGCCGAGAGGTGTTCTACAACTCAGTATAGGGTAGATGTGTAGGTGTAATGTAATTTATTGATTATATTGGTGAGGATACCATGAATAATGTACTAAGTTGTTGAGAGGCCCACAAAAACATTGAGATAATAATTGTGCCGAGAGGCACTGTACAACTCAATATAGGGTAGATGTGTAGGTGTAATGTAAGTATATAAACAAATTTAAATGTTGGCTCAATTAGTAATAAAAAGTTAAAGTTATAAAAAAAACAAATTCATTTTGTTATATTTTCATTTTGTTATTTACTTGTGAATAGACTTTGTTACAATACCATGGGTCAATACTATGGCTTATCAATAACAAATGCCCAAAAACCATAACTTATTTCATAATCAAAATATTTTATAACAATATGATGAGACCCCACTTTACCATGGATATTATTAACTTGTAAATATACTTTATTACAACACCATGAACCAATACCATGGCCTATCATTACCAAATGCCAAAAAAACATAATTTATTTCATAATCAAAATATTTTATAACAATATGACAAGATTCTTAACCATGGATATTCATCCCCACTTTACCATGGATATAATTAATGTGTAAATAAGATGTGTTACAATACCATGACTTAGCAATACCACATGCCCCAAAAACATAACTTATTTCACAATCAAAATATTTTATAACAATATGACAAAATTCTTAACCATGGATATTCACCCCCACATTGTCATTGATATTATGAACTTGTGAATAATATTTATTACAATATCATGGGCCAATAGCATGGCTTATCAATACCACATGCCAAAAAACCATAACTTATTTAAGGATCAAAATATTTTATAAATATTTTATTTTAATTTAATTTTATATTTATTTTAATAAAATTTAAAAGGAAAAATGTTATAATTACTTTTGAGATATATTTAAACCCTTTGTCCTTCTTACTATTAAAAATATTCCCATAGAAATTAAATCAAGGTTTAATTAAATTAAAAACGAGAATATTCTTATATAAAAAGATGTGAAAATTAATATTATTAAGAACTAGCTTAGATCCATATTAACTAAGGATCCAAGAAATAAGAGCAAGAAAAGTGACTAACAATAATAGAGGAAAGATAGTGCATTATTCTTTTAAGTTTTTCATTATTATTTTCTTATACATGATTGATCCAAAATATAGGTTTAATATTTTACAACCAATTGAGTTTGTTTTTGTTTGTTTGTTTGTTTTTTTTTTTTTTTTTTTTTAATTTAGATAAATTCTTAAACACAATACAATGAGATCAAATTTAAGAGAGAGAGAGTATAAAGGGGGAAAGGGAGGGAGATAGTGATAAAGCTAGAGGGCAGAGAGAGAGAGGAGAGAGGGGGTGAGAGAGATATGTAGTTGGCAGGGGACAGAGAGGGGGAGAGAGATATGTAGTTGGTGGGGGATAGAGAGTGAGGAAAGAGCAAAGACATAGAGAGATAAAGGTGGAGAGAGAGGAGTGACAATGGAGAGAGAGAGAGAGAGAGAGAGAGAGAGAGAGAGATAGGAGAGAGACAAAGGAATGTGGGAGAGAAAGGAAGAGATGGGACTCAGGAGGAGAGAGAGAGAGAGAGGGAGAGATATCAAGTTGGAAGGGGAGAGAGAGGGAGGGAAGAAGAAAGACATAGAGGGAGAATGATGGGGAGAGAGAGAGAGAGAGAGAGAGGGAGGAGAGAGAGAAGGAGAGAAGGGAAATAGACACATAATGGACAGAGCGAATAAGAAAAAGATACATAGATAGAAATATAGATATTATATAGTATTATATAACTAGCCTAGATCCATCTTAACCCCATATCTATCAAGCGTCGAGAGGGATCAAATCTCTATTTGTGCAAACCTTTCCTAAAGTTTTGCACTCAAAAAAGAGGTTTTCACTTCGAGAGATTTGATCCCTCTCGATGCTTGATAGATCGAGGGTTAAGATGGATCTACACTTAAGATGGATCTACGCTAGTCATACTAGATATCAAAGTTATAACTATGTCATGATTTGTTTTTAACAAGGATACTATGATATGAATATAAGTAAACACATAACATTATGAATTCAATAAAATAACTATGAAACAACATGTTCAATACTATTATTGAGAGAATATGTGAACATGGAAAAGAGAAATAACTTATTTTCCTTTATTTATTCAATATTTGATGAAAGTGACATTCAATGACTCATTTATAGTTAATCTTACTAAGAAGCTTTCCCAATATCATTACAATTTACATCCATACTATATGGTTATTTAGTTTGGTTTTCTCATATACCCTAATAAAATGAATGACATTATGACAAGTATCATAAATAAAGATATGAAAACAAATGACATTGTAGCAAGTGTGATATTTAAAAACATTAAGTATTTAAATTAAATGCAATTTCAATTAACATATTGATAAAAAACAACAATATTTTGAACGAGTTGCCTTTAGTGTGATTTTTTGGAAGTTTTTTTCCATGGCTTTTTCCTCTGTCTAATTTCTCTAAAATTTGGGAGGAATTTATTGAAATCATAAGTTTATGGGTAAACGATGTAAAATCCAAGCCCCCAAGTAGTTTTTGAGGGTGTTGAATCCATATATAGAGTCAAAAAAACCAATTTAAATAATACAAATCAAGATTTCACCTCAAATTTTTCCACTAATTATGGAATTGAAAAATTCAAAGAATCATACTAAAAACGACTCCTATTCACGATACATAAATTTATGTAAATACATAAATTGAAATAAGTATTCACAAAAATAGGCATGAAAGCTTTATTGAAAAACTTTCATTAAATGATACATAAAATAGTACACACTAATACAATGCTAGGATTTTTATTTTACTAAATGACAAATAAAATAGTGGATACATTGATAATATACTAGGATATTTGTTTAGGCATGAATTATAAAAATAATGTAATATTATGAAAAAGTACACTGTATGAGAGAACATATGAAAACTCATAAATTTAAATGTAAAAAATAGATGAATTAGGGGAGAGATGTCTAATGTTGTGTAGGGACCAGTAATTGATATAGTACTAGTCCCACCAAACCACCAGAAATGAGACTTTTGTAAAAAATATTTAAACAAAGATAAATAACATTAAGTATAAATAAGTATTAATTTATGTCCAAAATTTCCCAAAACATTGACTCAGCCCACAACTATCCATAAGTAGTATCTTATACTTAAGAGTGCAAACCATATTGAACCAAATAGAAAACAGATAAGACCATAAACGCTTCCAAAATGGTCTTTTCTAGAAGTACAAAGTAGCAGTCACTTCAACCCCCACTCATCAGAACTGAAGATTTGTATCCCAAATAAATACCCATACCTGCACATAATAAAAGTGAATGTATGTCAGCCATAACTGCTACGTTGTTCAACAACTAAACCCTCTATGTTCAATAAATGATAGCCAACCCAATAACATTTAAACCCACTTTGTTCAATAAATGACACCCAACCCAATAACTTCAATAAATGACACCCAACTCATTCTATTTCTCATTAAAACAAATCAAAGCACATGGATCAACAAATAACAAATTCCCAACCATTAGATCACATCAAATTAAATCTAGACCACACACATGCAAAATGAAGCCATTGCAATCCATGTCCATCCTTACCACCAATTAGATTCAAGTGCCAAAAACTATAAAAGAAGTTCAACCACTGTTTAAGTTGCATGTTATGCTTTCAAACTATTCAACAACCTTGAAGACAAAACATCACAGAACAGTTGCCAATATATCCAAGTTAGTTATATCAATTACAACACATTTTTCTTACAATTTTGTTTTCATTTATCATAGTTCTTATAGTTTCAGTTTCATGAAAATCAATTAATAGCCTATAATTCTATTTCACAATTCACCTATTTCTATGTTCAAAATTTTAGACATAATTTAATTTCAATCTAGTGTAAGGAAAGTATTGATTTTATTTTCTTGGTGTGTCTGACAAGAAAAGTTGTTGTTTTAAAATTATTTCTACAAATCTTATACCACATTATTTCTGAAGCAGTAAACTATCATCTTATATCGTTTTATTTATGAAGCAGTAAGCTATTGTCTTCGTAATAGAAGTAAACCATGGTCACAAGTTTCCATGACAACAAAAGTTTATACATCTTATCAATTAAAAGGACTAGACATAGTTAAGGAGCCTTGGCCTCCATTCACTTAACACAATAATGGTAGCACTTTAAGTTTCAGTTTCATGAAAATAAACAACCTACAATTCTATTTCACAATTCACCTATTTCTATGTTTAGACTTATAGACACAGTTTAATTTCAATTTAGTTTAAGGAAAGTATTGATTTTATTTTCTTCGTGTGCCCGGCAAGAAAAGTCGTCGTTTTAAAATTATTTCTACAAATCTTATATTGCTTTATTTCTGAAGCAGTAAACTATCATCTTATACTGTTTTATTTCTGAAGCAGTAAACTATTGTCTTCGTAATATAAGTAAACCATGGTCACGAGTTGCCATGACAATGAAATTTTATACATCTTATCAATTAAAAGGACTAGACATAGTGAAGGATCCTTACCCTCCATTCACTTAACACAATAGTGGTAGCACCTTAGGTATTGCAACAGAAGTTTGGTTTCTTGGACATTTTTGTAGTGATATGAAGGCTAAAATAGCAACTTATCATAAGACATCATGCAAAAATATGTAGGAAGATGATGATCAACTCAATTGAAATTTGTTTAACCATAATTTCACAAGGCAATTTCTTTTTGAGAATCATTTTTAACAAAAGCTTAATGAAATTTTATAATAAGAAACAAAAACTATGGCCCAATTGGAAGATAAGCATAGATTTATTGTCCTTGTGTTGGCTGTAATATAGATCAGAAGCTTCAGATGAGTTGATTAATTAGTGGTCAACTATTGCAATACAACTTTTGGTGTTGGAATTGAAAACCTTGTATGAGGCCCGCGATAAACATCATCAAGACTAATGGTAGCATAAACAAGACCTACAAAATAAAGTGAAGAAAAAGTTGAAAGGAGAAAAGGAAAAGAGGGTTTAGATCATTCTTGAAATATAATCAGAAGGTAAACACACCAATGTAAAAGGAAGAAAATAACATAAACAAATGAATGAGAAGCAGTGGAAGGGCCCTATTGGAAGGTTGTTGTACACAAGGGGAAACCTATAAGAATGAAGGACCACAAAGAAGGCACAAACAACCTCAAACTATTGCAAATGTGGCAAACTGCACCCTCATTACTCATATTCACTTTATCTAATTTGATCTATGAGGTCAATAATTACTCAAAACATTACAAATTGATAATATGCTTTCCTGACTTAAGAAAAAGGCATGGCCTCTCTTATATATGTAGACAAGATGCAAATAAGAGTTGTAGTTGAGATGAATGTTTACATGACTAGAAACTTCAACTGTAAGTGACATTAAATACCATGCTTGGTTTGGCCAATGATAACTCCTTGATAGCTAGAGATCCATTTTTGGAGAAGTGCATCCTTATAGAAAACAACAAAATAACAAAACAATATTTTAAGTAGTCAAATCGAACAAGAGCTCTATTGGGAAATGCATAAAAAAACCAATGAATACAATCATGGAATTTTAAGTGCAAAGGCAAGTTATCAAAACAATAATCACTAATAATTTTGAAGACATACAACAAAATGATTCTGTATATTTGATTCTTCAAGGATACTAACATACATGTTGATAATTTCCTGTAATAAAGTAGAAGTATTTTTTCCTTGTATGAAAGCATAATTTACAAATATTCTTATCTAAATGCATGCAATAATTTTACAGGTTGTTGCATCTATGGCAAAAGGTAGTTATGTTGCTCGTACAAGGAGAAGTGGTAGGAGAGTGACAAGGGGTGTGCAGCTGCGATGCACATCGTCTGATGAGGACATGACAGGTGATGTCAATGTCAACAATGCCCCAAGGAACATTATTGAGGATGACCATGCGACTGAAGCTGATGTTAACACAACATCCACCACAGAACCACCATCAACAATAGTCCAAGGGGCAATTTCAACTAAAAAGATCAGTGCTATAAGAGGATGGACAAAAGAAGAAATGTTAGTTGCAACTGACGACATAGAGTTTAATGGATACTCAGTTCGGGCATATACAAAAAAACGTGGTATTCCTCCCTCATCAATACATTATTGGATAAATGGATTGACTCATACAAAATGTAGAGGGCCTCTTACAATTATTATTATGGAGGAGGAGGCTGAGGTGGTTGAGTGGTGTAAAGAGATGGCCCAATTGGGATATGGGCTAGAGTTGATACAACTCAAATCCATAGTTGCTCAAATCTATCAAGGGAGGCCAAACCCATTCAAAGATGGGTTTCCTGGTAAATCATGGTGGTTTGGGTTTAAAGAAAGCCATCCAGAACTTGTATTGTGTATTGTTGAGGACCTTGATAGAGACAGAGCATTAAATTTGCACCCTGCAGTTTTGCAAAAGTTCTATGACACACTTTCTAGTGCTTACGATAAACATTCTTACGGAGTAGACCAATATGGAACTGTGATGAAACAGGTTTACAGGTAGGGAGGTATTGTGGCATGTGGGTAATTGCCAAGAGAGGGAGGCGAAATGGTACTTTAATCCCATGATTTTATCTATTCAGAGGTAAAAATCAATTGAAAAACTATATACAGAACTATGATCTAGGTGCATGCATGGCTGCACATCCCCATGCATGGATGACTAAAGAACTATTTTTAAGTTGGCTTTTTCACTTTGCTGCATTGGTACTAGGTGGCGTCTTGCCTAATAACAGACACCTATTGATATTAGATGGCCATGGGAGCCACATGGATGTACAAACAATTGAGGAAGCAAATAATTTAGGTATTGACCTATCGACATTGCTCTCTCATACCACTCATAGGCTGCAGCCCCTTGATGTTAGTGTGTTTGGCCCTTTCAAGAACTATTTTAGGTCAGAGCGCACTGCATGGATTGCAATGAATCTAGGGGTTGAGGTGAAAAGGGTTGAGCTAGCAGCGCTTGCAAGTAAATCTTTTAAAAGGGCTTTGACACCATCAAATATCAAGGCTGGCTTTAGGAGGACATGAATCTGGCCACTAAACTATGATGCTCTTATGCATGATACTGGTTGTAGCCAAGCATTTCATGTGGATGGTCAAGAAGAAGGGAATGCCCAAAGACGTGTTGAAGTGCAAGAAGTAGATGACCAAGATGATGTTGGTGCAACTAGTAATATGATTTCCCTCTCTAAAGGACACTTACATGATGAAGATGATGAAAGTGTATGTGAACCACAGTATAACCATGAACAAATTCGCAGTAACATGGAGATTGTTCTACCAACTCAACAACATGAAACTCCTGTTGTTCATATTGTTAATGACATCGTTGAACATGTAGTTGAAAATGACCAATTGACATTGCCAAGCCAGGTAACCCCACCTTCATGGCTAGCAGAAGCAATGATTAATATGAATGCACATAGTGTCTCAACAACCAATGAACAAAGCATGAACATGCCCTCACAACCAACATAATTGAATAATAAAATTGTTCATTTTTTTGTGGGAAATAGATCAATGGAAGAGGATGAAGCACATAATGAGGCATCAAATTAAGATAATGATATAGTTCAATCAATTCCATCATATAATGAAAGGGAAGTACTAAGCAATGACATGTAGGTGGGAGGGTGGAGAAGATACTTGGCCGGTTCCTAAAGCTACCAGTAGAGAGAGTATCAATGAAAAAAAGAAAGGTGCCCCGCATAGTCTTTGTTTGGGCCGAAGCTCATAGTTATTCACCTCAGAGGACTATATAAACCTATTAGTTGAGTCTGAAAAAAAAAAAGAAATTTGAAATGTAAGAATTAAAACAAAAAAAGAAGGATATACTCAAGAAGAAAAAGGAAGCAAGGATTTTTGCAGCGTAACATCGAGCAAATGAAAGGATTGAAAGAGATAAAGCAAGGCAAGTTAAGGACCAAAAAAAAAAAATGGAAAGACAGGAAAAGGAATCAAAAAAGGCACAACAAATGCTTGAAAAGGAACAAGGGATGATCAATATGGTTGACAATGATACACACATAGCTGATGAAACCAGGATTAATACAAACTCATTGGACTCCATTGTAGATAATACACCATTATTCTAAGATCTCATAAACATTCAAGTGCCTCACTATCAAACTGAGGGTTTTCCCACTTGCCTTATTCCAAACAGAGTTGGTGTCAATTCTATGTATGCTCATTACACACCTCCACTTAATGCAGGGGTCAGTAGGTCAAATGTGAGGTATGGGTACTCAATACCTCCATGGTTGGAAGCTGCAAATTGCACTCAATCATATGCCAACAATCAACCATTTCCTAATCAACCCTTTTTAGGTAGGCCAACCTACCTGGCTTAAGAAGGTAACTCGGGGAGTTTTGGCACTCAATATTTTCAGGGCCATAAAGAATAGGGGTGTCATATTTTTTTGGTTGTAACCACATTATGATGTGGATTTTGGATGGTTTGTATCTTTTTCTTGTCACAAACATTTTGGCTTACAACCTAGGTTGTTTTATTTCATAGTCTGTGCAACATTGTAGCCAAAATCCATTTTGGAAAGAACATCTATAGTCTATTACAATGTAGAAATCTTACAAGATTCTCAAGGCCATAAAGAATAGGGTGTCATATGTTTTTGGTTGTAAGCACATTATGATGTGGATTTTGAATGGATTGTATCTTTTTCTTGTCATAGAAACACTTTGGCTTACAACCTAGGTTGTTTTATTGTTTTGAAACACTAACAACATTATGGTTCTATGCATTCACTACATTGAAACACCAACAACAACTTGGTTGGTTGTAAAGAAGTTTTGTTTGCGAGCTAAGCACAAATGTTTATAAAAAATTGATTAATAACACTGAAAGGCTATTTACTACAGTGGAAGAAATATAATTTGTCCTAGTTAAAAATCTAAACAAGGATCAAGTCCTAACCTGCCTATCTATTGCAGTGGAAGAAATATAATTTGGGCTGGTTAAAAAGCCAAACAAGGATCAAGTCCTAACCTGCCTTTTGTTATTGGACTGCTCTCCTATTGAGATACATGGCCTCTTGATCAAGCTTGTGCCTTGTTCAGCTATGGATTGACAGTCAAACACCTCCCCTCACTCAATATTCATAGTAAAGATTTAGCTATAAGAAACTCATAGCATGCAACCATGGTTTCCATAACATAAACAAATTTAAAATTCCAATATCAAGCAAGTAATATTCATCTAGTGATGTGCAATAGTACCTAATCACAAATGTTTATAAAAAATTGTTTGATAACACTTAAAGACTATTTATTACAATGGAAGAAATATAGTTTGTCTGGGATAAAAATCTAAAACAAGGATAAGTCTTGACGTGCCTATCTATTGCAGTGGAAGAAATATAATTTGGGCTGGTTAAAAAACCAAACAAGGATCAAGTCCTAACCTACCTTTCGTTATTGGACTGCTCTCCTATTGAGATAAATGGCTTCTTTATTAGGCTTGTGTCATGTTCAGGTGTGGATTGACAGTCAAACACCTCCCCTTACTCAATATTCATAATTAAGACTTAGCTATAAGAAACTCATAGCATGCAACCATGGTTTCCATAACATGATGAAATTTAAAATTCCAAAATCAAGCACGTAATATTCATCTAGTTATGTGCAATAGTAGCTAAACACAAATGTTTATAAAAAATTGATTAAAAACACTGAAAAACTATTTATTACAGTGGAAGAAATATAGTTTGTCCTAGTTAAAAATCTAAACAAGGATCAAGTCTTGACCTCCCTATCTATTGCAATGGAAGAAATATAATTTGGGCTGGTTAAAAAACCAAACAAAGATCAAGTCCTAATCTTCCTTTTGTTATTGGACTGCTCTCCTATTGAGATACATGGACTGCTCTCCTATTGAGATACATGGCTTCTTGATCAGGCCTGTGCCATGTTCAGGTGTGGATTGACAGTCAAAGACCTCCCCTCACTTAATATTCATAGTTAAGATTTAGCTATAAGAAACTCATAGCATGCAACCATGGTTTCCATAACATGATAAAATTTAAAATTCCAAGATCAACCAAGTAATATTCATCTAGTCATGTGCAATAGTACCTAATCACAAATGTTTATAAAAAATTGATTAATAACATTGAAAAACTATTTATTACAGTGGAAGAAATATAGTTTGTCCTGGTTAAAATTTCTAAACAAGGATAAAGTCTTGACCTACCTATCTATTACAGTGGAAGAAATCTAATTTGGGCTGGTTAAAAAACATCTCATATGCAATTAAGTGATCCTACAATTTCCAACATCTTAGATGCAACAATTGAGTGATCCTATAATTTCCAAAATTATGTCCAGGCATGAAGTTTGTCTCTGTATTTTCCATTGTATAATCTTGGAGCTTGCGATGTATAAAAAGGGATTTTATAGTTCGCAAAATAATTCCAAGATGACCATTTATTTCGCATATCTGACCTTCTTAATAGATAGCATAGGGAAGAGGCACTGTAGAATACTACTAGTTGAAATTTTTTAATTTTTGCGCAAACAAAGGAGGAGAATGCATGTTCGTGCATTTATTTCATGCTTTGCTTCATTGTTTTCTTTCGACTACTATATAATGTATATGTGTTCCTCTAATCTAATATCTACTCCAAACATAACCAACAGTTGTTTCTCCCATTTTACTCTAGTGTAACTGCTCGAAACAACCCTTGTAAAAGTTTTCAGTGTATAGCAACAAAATGTTATGACTGATGAATTGCAGAGACCTTAAGAGTATGTGGAAGGGAATGTAGAAGATAATAATACATTAGTCTTGGTCAACTGCAACGAAAAAAAATATTAATATTTTCAAGCTTAAGCAATAGAATGCAAAAATGGGCAGCCTTGCAAGATAATGAGCCAAATAGTTTCTTAAATGGTTCTATCACGAGCCAAACAACACAAAAATCATAGTGTCAATGAAGCTAGGATAGATGACATAATGCTAAAAAGACACATTCCAAGTTCAAATTTCACCCACATTGCTCCTATCAATAATAGATGTACTCAGACAAGCTACTAGTAAATTAGCAATTACCAGTTGATACAAATCTAAAAACGAAAGAGGAAATTCCCGAAATTGACAGAACGAAAGTTAGAGAGCACAAAGTTCATACTCTCATTGATTTCTAAGATGCAGATGGCAAACAAATGCTTCAAAACCCAAAACCCCTAACCTGCAAAACCCTAAACCCTCAAAACCCTTAACCTGCAAAACCCTTTGAAAAAAAATACTAATATTTTCATGCTCAAGCAACATAATGCAAAAATATGCAGACAGTTTCTTAAATGGTTCTATCACGAGCCAAACAACACAAAAATCATAGTGTCAATGAAGCTAGGATAGATGGCATAATGCTGACAAGACACATTCCAAGTTCAAATTTCACCCACATTGCTCTTGTCAATAACAGATGTACTGAGTCAAGCTACTAGTAAATTAGCAATTACCAGTTGATATAGATTGAAAACAAAAGAGGAAATCCTTGAAATAAATTGAGAGAACGAAAGTCAGAGAGCACAAAGTTCATACTTTCATTGATTTCTAAGATGTAGATAGCAAAAAAATGCTTCAAAACCCTAAACCCTCAAACCCCTAACCTGCAAAACCCTAAAGCCTCAAAATCCTTAACCTGCAAAACCCTTTGAAATCTTGAAACTCTAAGAGCAAAAATAACAAAAATTCCAATAAGAAAGTGAGATGTTGAAAAACACAGAAAGTGAAGTGTTGAAAAACACAGTGATAATGATGGGTCGGATTTTTCCTACCGGATAGATGTAGAGCCATCCCCTAATAAAGAAATTGATAAATTGTTCCAAATTTGATTAACATTTTAAAATATTTACCCCGTTCATAATCGCTCGGAAGAATTTATATTTACAAACACTATAAGAACTTTACAGCTTTTAAAATTACCCTTTCTATTACAGATTAGCTGGATAGTTTTTAAAATTAACCTTTCTATTACAGCCTTGAACGTCAACTCCTCTGAAAGAATAAACCAGGCATATTCGAATTTCATACCTTGGCACGCTAACGCTAACGCTCGCTGAAATCAGACCATCCTCCGTCCAGTTCAATTTTGTTCATTCAATATGAACGTAAAATGATTGATAAACGACTCCAACTCATTCCACGACGATCCTTCCTTTCCAACTGCCCTGCGAGCGGCCTCTTTGAGTTCTTTGGCCCTTCTCCTCATTTCTCTTGCTTCTTCATCTTCCCCCATCACTCGTCTGATCGCCTTTTCCACCTCCTCCGCCGTCACCAACTCATACTCGTCTGCCTTCATCCAATTCTTTACTTCCACGCCCACCTTCAACTTCCTCGCCACCAGTATCGAGTTCGCGTACTGATCTGAATGTAGAGGCCAACCCACCATGGGAACACCCGCGCTGATCCCTTCCAATGTCGAATTCCACCCGCAGTGCGTTACGAAACCTCCGGTCGACTCATGCGATAAGATATCAAGTTGGGGCGCCCAGTTTTTCACCAGCAAGCCGCGTCCTGCAATTCGGCTCTCGTAACCTTCGGGAAGCAGCTCGCTTATGCAGTCCATCTGCGTTTCATCAAACGCTGTGAAACGAGCTGTATCTGCAACCCTGACTACCCAGAGAAACGGCCGTTGGCTCGCCTCCAGCCCTCGAGCCAATTCTAGGAGTTGTTGCCGCGACAGAGAAGACATTGTACCGAAAGAAACATAAACAACTGAAGCCGGAGCTTGGCCGTCCAGCCATCTCAAGCAACTTCCCACATCTGAATTACCCTTCTTACCCGTCCAAATGGATTGAGGAAGAAGAGGGCCCACGGCCCACAGCCGATTCTGTTCGCGATCTTCTGGTTGGCGTTCAAGATCCAGTAAGGCATCCAGGAATTGGGATTCCAGAAAGCGAAAGCTGTTCACGAGATGTCCTGTCGCAAGCCGTATACAGTCTGCTTGGCGAGAGATATAGTTAATAAATCTCTCTGGGAAGCACCGTTTCAGTGAAACAACACACTCTGGATATTCAATCACATTGTGGCTCACCGCGGAGAAGAAGGCGCTGACGCAATTGAAAACGTAGGCAGGGCTTTCATATTTTGCCGCCACAGTCTGAACCCACCCGAGCAACGGGTCGTGCACTATCACGATTCCATTCATATGGGACATGCAGAGGTTCTGCATCAGACGATCGAAAGGCTCTCGGAGATATCCTTCCAAAGCTTCTAACACAGGAATCAGATGCGTGGGAAACATATGCTCCGTATTTTCTAGATCGGGCTGTGCATCTGGGAAGGAGGGCACCGGCAATTCATGGAAACGAATGCCGAAATTATCAGGATTCCATCCCTGAACGCGATTCCGAGCTTGATGAATATGAGTAGATGTAGAGACAAAGAGCACATTTAGTCCTCGCGCAGCGATGGCCCTGGAAAGATGAAGCAATTGATTGAGATGTCCCTGCGCCGGCAATGGCATCACTACCACCTGTATTTCATGTCTTCTTACTGCTAAGGAAGAACCTAAATTAGTTGAATCCATGAATGACACAGATGATCAAATTTCGTCGAGAAGCTGTTCTTTGTAACTTTTTTTGGTTCCAAGGAAAACCTAATATCTCCTCCGCCCTTGAAAATTCTCGCGCTCTTACCATTTTCAATCCAGGCAACACATATCCGCAAGCTTCATGCAGTGAACTTAGAGTTATGATGTTATCCAATGAAGAAACTCCCAGTATAGAAAATCTATATATATACATACGTAGAGTTGTGATGTTATCCAACGAAGAAACTGCAAGCAATGAAAATCAATGATATATATATATATATATATATATATATATATATATATATGCATGCATGCAAAATCGATATATATTCTATATATACATATACACACTCTGGTGATAAAGCTTCAGGAGAGATATATACGCTTTTCTAGGCATTAGGGCAGTTTTTTTCCTTCAATTATATATATATTTTCTAATTTTTCCTGGTCTGGTAACTCTTATGGCAGAGCGTTTATATATATAAACCATCTAGCCATTAAGAGCGCTTCCAAAAAAGAAAAATGCTTTTCTATCTATGATATATAGACACTGAGTTTATACACGGTTTTTCTGGTCATGCAACCAGAAATTTTGGGAAAAATGCTTTTCTATCAGTGGAGATATACACAATGAGTTTTTATTCCGTTTTTCTTATTTATTTTTTTATTTTAAATCTTCAAAATGTTTATTTTTTTATAACTTCATGAATTTCAAAGGAGATCCGTATTTAAGTCAAGTTGGCGGAGTCCGCTGGGGTCCTTGCATGAATTATTAATGGAATTCATCTAATAGCTAACGCGGAACGGAATTAAAGTTGTGTTAGACATTCACAACCCATTGAGTTCTGACTACAATTTCACTGGAGTTTCTTCTTTATAGCTGCATTGATATAGTTACATAAATACTATAAATTAGTTGCCAAGTTACATGCACACAATTATCTCATATTGAAGTATAGAATTAACCATTCTTACGGCCTGAACAGCTAATTACACACCGGTGAAGGGAGGCAAAACTATAGATTTATAAAAAGTTATAGATTTATGTTTTCTTTCCGTGAATATTAATTATTTAAAATTTATATAATTAAAAATGTAAATTTCAATAAGCTTATTACTATTCGAATTAAATTAAACCCCCACAACCACAATTCTTTGAATAAAGTAAACTACATCATAAAAAAATATGATATATAAAATTAAAAGTATATAAATCGCTTAAATATATTTTTTATAAAAAAAAAAAGCATGATTTAGTTAAAATTCTTATTATTTAAAATAATTAATTTAATTAACTTAATAAAATTAGTAATTTGTAAATAATGAATGCATTAAATATATAAAAAAAAAAAAGTTGAAAACTGAAAATACGATTTAACTATAATTTTCTGAATATTATAGAGAAACAGATAACGTTCAAATGAAGTTGAATATGTGTATAAATATGCCCTTGAAATTATTTGTTATTAATAAATATATTTTATATTTTAAAAATGTTTTGGAAATAATATTTTTCCCGCATGCAAATAAATATTCTTAAAATTATTTCATTAATTTTTGGAAAGAATATTTTGTTACAATTACATTTTATTTTTTTTAGTATATTTCTCTGATAAAGTATGAAATAATATTTAAAATTGATATTTATATTTAAAATTTATTTATACGATTTACAGAAACTGAATTTATATTGATTTGCTTTAAAAAAATATTTGAATTATATTTAATATTTATACTATAAAATAAATAATAAAATATATATTTTGTATTTAAATTATTAATTTATATGTAATTTTTTTCCATTCTTAATTGTCTTATGTATCTTTTTAATGATCCTGTAAGTGTAACTTAAGTTTTGCGATTGAGATTGGTAGACTCAATCCACGTCAAGTCAATCCTATTGTCTTTCCAAAGAAATCACCGTTCGAAAGGAACAATACTGCATTATGTGATTCCGATCAAAAAAAACTATCGAATGCAAGTGCGGGAAGAAACGTAACAAAATTAAATATACCCTCTCCTCTTTTGAGATAGAAAATTTAATCATTGAAGGGCCCAGATTGATTGATGAAGGTATTCTCATGACTGTTAGTCCATTCTGACATCATTAAATTTGTGTTTTTTTATTAAAATAAAAGAAATAAATCCTAAAATAATAATTAAAACAAAATAACCATCACAAACCAAAGATGGAAGTTTCAATTATATTATGAATCAACTATATACAAGATGGAAGTTTAAATTATATTATGAATCAACTATATACAAGAAAGAAGGTTAGTATAAAGAAATAAAAAAATTTAGGTTAGTATAAAGAAATAAAATAGTGTGATTTATATAACATTGAAACTTAAATATATACCAATGTAGAAACTCACAATTGTATAAAGAAAGATAATGATTCATTATAATGATGAAATGAAACCAAATATCTTTAAATGTCTAAATATTCCTAAATGACTAAATTTAGGTTTAAAACTATAAAATGCTTCAAATGGTGTTTTGTGCTCAAGATATTTTGTAGGGCTTTTATTTTTGAGGTATACAGCTATATTAATGGCATGAACCCAAAATCTATTAGGAAGTACTTTACTTTTTAACATAATATGAGCACATTCAACTAATGTTTTATTATTTCTCTCATCTACTCTGTTTTCCTAAGTATATGTGGTATTGTAAATTGTTGCATAATTCCATTTTTCTTGTAGTATTTGACAAAAGCTCTTGAAGTGTACTCACCACCTTTATCTGATCGAAGAATTTTAATGGTCTTTCTTGTTTTCTTTTCAACTATACTCTTGAATTCTTTAAAGTATTCAAACACATCACTTTTATTCCTTATGAAGTACACCCATGTATATTTAGTGCTATCATCAATAAACATAACAAAGTAATATGCTCCACCAAGTGACTTAGTTTGCATTGGACCACATACATTAATATGCACTAGTTCAATTATTTCACATTTTCTTCTATTTTCATGCACATGAAATTCTTCCCTATGTTGTTTTCCTAGTGCACAACCTTCACATTCAAAGTGTTCACCCTTAATATTTGGAAGGCCTTCTACCATCAATTTATTTTGTAGTAACATTAGGTCATTATGATTTAAGTGTTCATACCTTTGATGCCAAAGCTCTACATTTCACATGTCTGCTGATGCCCATTCTTCATTACATCCAACTTGTATGATCCTCCAACTCTCATTCCTTTTGCAACAACCTTGTAGTTGTCCAACACATCCTTTGCCAAATAATGTGATTTCAGAAATTCAACTTTTAGATGTTGATCTGTAATAGTAGAGACGAAAATTAAGTTCTTCTTTAATCCTATAATATACACCACATTTTGGATTTGTTTTTCTTGTCCATTAGGCATCATAACACTTATATTACCATATCTTTTAATTTCATGTGATATATTATCTTCTAAACATATGTGTCTACCATTATTAACTTCATGATAAGTACCAAACTAATCTCTTTTGCATGGCATGTGGATTGATGCACCAAAATCTATAAACCAAGCATTATCATCATCAGTTTCTGCTGATAAAGCAACATTGGACACAAATAATTTAAGATTTCTAAAGTCATGACTAATCACTTCATTTCTATCAACACAATTCCCTGAATGCCTTCTTTGTTTAAATTGATCTAACCTTCTTTTTATGCAATTCTTAGCAAAATGACCAGGTTTTCTAGAGTAATAGCACCCATCATCTCTACTTGATTTTGCATTTTTCATTGGTAAAGGTGTACCTTGAAATGATTTTACCTATGTCCTTCTGCCTTTATTTTTATCCCATTGTTTGCCTTTGAAGGACTACTTCCCTTTAGCCATCAATGCTAAATATAAATGGGGAGATTACTATTTAAGACTTCTTCTTCACTCTTGTTCCTGTATAAGTATGCCTGCCAACTCACCAAACATAGGAGCCTTCTCTCTAACTGAAAGACGAATGATAAACATTTGATATTCATCAAGCATCCATTTAACGTCACAATAAACACTTCTATACTAGATATTGTTTCACCAATGCCACCTAATTTATCCTTTAGATCCTTAACTCTAGAAATAACATTACTGACACTTTCATTTTCTTTCATCTTAATTGAAATAATATTACTCTTTAAATGCAATATTCGACTTATAGTCTTCGTCTCACACAATTTTTTAGAGTGTCCCGTGTCTCCTTGGGTGTTTTCCCCTCTCTAATGTGTGGAATAATGTTGTCCTTAACGAACATCTGCAAAATCACCTTCACTTTGTTTTCCCATTGCTCCCAATCTTGAACTACACCATCTGTGGCTTGAGTCGCTTGACTTCATCTCCAGATACAATTGTCCATATATTGTACCCTTCCATCAAAGTCTGCAACCTAAACTTCCAATTTGCATAATTTTCACCATCTAGATTATTAGATTATTAGAGTCAAATAAATAAGATTCTGCCAATACATTAGCCATGATACTAATATTATGAGTCCTCAAATCACTAAATACCAATAACTTTAATGATTCCTTAATAAAAAATATAATTCCTGAAACACAATTCATAAAGCTATATTAAACTTCACAACTCAAAAATCATTAAAAAAAAAAAAACCCTTATTTCACTACTCCACAACTATCATGGCTACACAACCCCTATTCTTTAAAATATTCAAAATTCCAATTAAAAAACAACAGCCACAAAATTATTTGACAACCATAATTTACTTTCTACTTAGTTGGTAATTTCCATAAATTTAGGAACTCATAACAACTACCACGCTTAGTTTGAACTTATGGAGTTGTGTTAACAATAAATAGGCCGAGGTTCATAAAAATTCTTTTTACCATAAATGACTCCGGTTTGTAAAATATCCCACTTCCAAAATATCCCACTTTTAGAAAATTGGATCTTCCAACTTAAAACCAAATGAAAAACTTCATTTTTTGTCTTGTTGAAAAATACCAAATTTATCACAGGTATAACATATGTTTTGGATTAAATATTGTGCAACCAATTTATAAAAAGATTAAAAGTGGTTTTACCCTTACACACAACCTGTACTAGCAAAGGATTCTTTAATCTTTCAAACCAAAATGGACTGTGATTAGCAAAAACTATTCAAGATTTTCTTTCTCAAGACTTAGTCAAATAAAAACCTCCCCCTTCGGCCAACGTGCCCTCTTCTACTAGCACACAAGAAATTTTTCCTTGTAGTGCCACTTACAATGAAAAGGCCTCACACATGGTCATAAGAAATATCTTCCTTCAACAATTTCCCACACTATCTGCACCTAAAGACTACACAATTGTTTCTCCCAAAATGGCTGCACACAACACACTCAACACCCAACCTTAGACTAATATGCTTTCCACCAAATATAATGTGCAACACACAAACACTTTACAACACACCGTCAATGATCTAAGACTCTGATCACTTAGAGAGAACAAAGGCTCACACTGTTGAAGGTTAACCTCGCTTTGATACCATATCAGAGAACGTAGATAGAACAACACACTTGGAATTCACATTTCCAGAGAATGATTTTATACATCATGATGAAGCTTCTCAATTCTAGATTGTTGGTGACAGTGGCTTCTTCTAAATTCTAGCTGAAGTCTCCAGAAGATGCGAGACAACCATCCTACCTAACATAATTAATGTGGAATATCGGTTGGTTGGAATTAATGTTTTCCAACACCTACTTGATTGAGTTTTTTGGTAAAGAAATAATTTCCTCCCCTCTTTGACATCAAGGTATTCAAAATTTGAGAGTTCTCTAGAGTGCCCACAAAGGCATGCAAAGGTTTCATCCTTTTATACTATAACACATTGTCTTCACCTTTGAAACTTGCATAATGAACATGGAGAGATTATGCATGATGTATTAGTAGAACCCAATGGGACTGCACATTCATACCAAGCACCATCTTCCTTCCATTTTACTTCGAACTTCATAGTATTTTCCTGAGTAGGCTTAACATCCATGCTATTTTAAGCCATGGTGTTTAATCTAGCTCACCTATTCTTTGAGCTTTGCACTCATCATGTCCTCTAGTGCAAAGATGAAGGGTTTTAGGAATTTCCTCTACTGTGAGAACATGATTGTCATTATTGTCACAAAAATTATCTCTTTTATTTCCCCCATCCATAAAGTACTGTAAATAAGGAATAAATGTAGGCCCGAGATTCCTGATCAAATTGTTAATGAAATTTTAAAAGAAAATATTGTGTTGAATATTGTAGCATGATGATGATCCTTCACCCTCAACATGTATTTGACCATTCCATGTAAAACAACATATTCTCCATTTACCATTATGTACAACTAAACCATATATAAGAATGGATTAAATCTCATCTTAATCATTAGCTCTCATGAAGTTAATATAATACCCTTCATTGACAATAAATTTTACCATTGTAAAAGAAGATCTTGCTACCAACATTCCCTTCGCCACTTGTTCACAACAAAGATATGTGATATTATCAAACTAATATTGAGTAGGCAAGATAGCATTTTCCCATGCTAATTGAAAGAGGTATACATGTAATGAGAAATAAAATATAGGTATTAATTTTTTTAGCTGTCATGTACAAAGATTTTCTCTGGTGGTGTAGTGTAGTCTTTAATAGCCTCTCGAAATGCGGAAAGCATGGAAAGACATCGATAATTTCCACCAACTATATCTTCCATCAGATATTGGAGCCCAACATTGTAGACAACCAGATAGGAATGCATTTTTCCACCCTTTTTGTTGTTTGTCTCAGGGCCTTGTTCTTGGGGCTTATATTTTCCACCATCGAATGGATTATTATTGAAGAGTCCCCCATTATGACTGGATTGTTCATACTACACTACCTTAGGATTTTCGTTCCCAGCATGAGGCCATATTCTTCTGCCATGTTGTTGGATAGCTCTCCTAATCCCCTTTCAAAAGTAATAGGATTTTTCCCTTCTTGGTCAAAACGTAAACCTCCCAATCTAGCCTTACCTGCATTGGACTTTGAAGCACCCTCAAACAGTAAGCAGGGCCAATTTAAATTTTCCATCCATGTTTTGAACTTCTCTTGTTTCATTCATATTTTCCAATTCTACATATTATTAGGAGATTTTTTCATGTGTATTTTTTGTTGCTTGCTCATCGTGAATTCAACCCAGACTCTTCCCTCATGCTGTAGTTGTTGAGCATCTATTGCTTTAACTCCTTTAGAGTTGATGAACTCAGATGACATGCTCTAGGTTTTGGCCAATACTGTTCTGGTATTTGGAGTGCGATCTTTAAAGATCGTCTGATTTCTTGCTACCCAAATTTGCCAACACATAAATGAGGGCAAACTCAGCCAATATATTTTTACTGTTTCTTTATTTTTGAAGGAATATGGATATCATTTCCCCAGAATGATATAATTTCATGATAAGGTAGCGAATGTTAGATGCTAACCTCCAAGGGACTAACAAGCCCTTTACAGTAGTCCCTAGCAAAGGGGAATTCCGTGAAAAGATGTTGGATATTTTCTTCACTTCCTTTACACATAGCATAACACGACGGGCCTTCATATCCTTTCTTTTTAAGATTCTCAGTGGTCAATATTTTTCCTTTAAGCAGTGTCCACATGAAAATTTTGATTTTTGGTAGTGTTTTGATTTTCCATGCCACTCTCTAGTATCCCCAATCTTGATTTTCTTGTTGATGTAAAGTGATATATCCTGATTTGATTGAAAAATCTCCTCCATTAGGATCCCGACAAAGGGAAACGTTTGAATCTATACTTAGCGGAGCAACCCCCTTAAGGTAAGAGATTAGGGACTTCCACTGAGAGACAAGGCCACGAGCGAGGATGGGGATCCTCTAAGCTCTCCATTCTCAATCTCTCCAAAGAGATATATCATCCAGTGTAGTGATTTATTTTGCTTTCATCCCTCTTCTTAGATCTTGAATATTTTCTTGGCAGGCTATGGCTTGATTTCCCATTATTCTATCCTTCCATATTTTTATGGATTTAATATTACCAAGTATCTTAGAAGAGTTTCCTTTGATGAGGGAAACAATTTTTTAATAAGATTCCATACTTGGGAGTAGGGCCTAATTAGATAACCTTTTCTCAATAAGAGGATTCTATTGTGGTTCATGTATTTTGCTTCTAGGATTTGCTTCCACTAGCTGCTCTCTCTTGTTATAGGTCTCCAAGTTTTTTTCTCCTAGAGCCAAGTTAATTATTCTTGGTAGTCTTATTTCCAACCACCTTTCTCACAGGGCTAAGTTACTTCATCCCATTTCTCAAGGCTATGCTTCTTTGTCTTCGCTTTACCTCCTTTCCATAGGAAAGCCCTGATTACTAGCTCCATTTGTTTGTGTATACTTTCCAGGGCTAGTATTGCAACATATTGATAGAATGGGAGAGTTGTGAGTAGGGCCTTTATTAATACCACCCTTCCTGCCATATTGAGCTAGATCATGCCACAATTTTGCACTTTTTGTTTCATTTTCTCAATGTACTTATTCCATATATTGGTGTTCAAATTTTCTTTTGAGATCGGGAGTCCAAGATATTGGAAGTGGCTCCACTTCTCTTGCAATGGAATTTCCATAATTTTTGATATTTTTTGGAGAGTGCAAGATGGAGTGCTACATCCATAGATTCTTCATTTATGATTATTTAGAAACCTCTCGGAGGCTTCCAAAAAACTGTTTAGTACCTTTTTTATTTTTCTCTCAATTATGGAGGAGGCCCCTCCCATAATAAAAGTGTCATATGAAAATAGGGAGTGGTTTGTACTTTTTACTTTAGGAGAGATTGAGAATCCTGTGATAGTCCTATCTTGTCTTCATCTCTCAAGGAATTTGCTCAGGGCGTTTGCCATTATAATGTTATGAAACCAGCTCAAGAAAGGATAGAAAAGATAGATCAACACCTTAGAATTCAGCCTCTTCGAGGGGGCAACCTCCTTTACATTACATAAATGAACAATTCTTGGATGATACAAATGACAAAACCTCCTTTC
>APFE030038532.1:249578-290431 GCA_000404065.3 Pinus taeda
TGTCAAGATGCAAATCCCAAACAACATCTGCTACTTCCTTTTCTTCAATTGTTCTTGTGAATTCATTCTTTTCTACTTCACGGATTTTCCTGGGTATATGCTGAAGATATTCTTCATACTCATTATTTGATGCTGGGGATGATAATATATTTTTATAGTATCTGTAAGTCTCCTTCTTTATTTCCTCTTGACCTCTGACTTTTTTTCCTTCATTATCTTTTATGATGTCTATTTTGTTTGGTTTTTTCTTATACTAGCTGCATTATGAAAGATGGAATTTATAATTGTAACACAAAATATTCAAGAAATATTTGAGAGTTGAGTGAGAGAAAGACAACTTTTATAATAATGGAGTTTATAATTATAACACTAAGAATATTTGAGAAATATTTTAGAGTTGAGTGAGAGAAATACAAGTGGTCTCTTTTTCTAGTTGAGTGAAAGAAATACAAGTGGTCTCCATTTATTTGGAGAAAATGAAGGAGCCCCTTTTTTCATCATCACATAAAACTAAAACTTGTAGGACTTTGATAATAATGAAGTTTATAATTATAACAATAAAATTTTTCGAGAGTTGAGTGAGAGAAAGGTAAGTGGTCTCTTTTCCTAGTTGAGTGAGAGAAAGACAAGCGGTCTCTTTCTCTAGTTGACTGAGAGAAAGACAAGTGGTCTCTTTCTCTAGTTGAGTAAGAGAAAGATGAGTTGTCTCCATTTCTTTGGAGAAAAATAAGGAGCCCCTTTTTCCTTCCTTCACATAAAACTAAAACTTGTAGGAATTTTGTAATAATGGAGTTTATATTATAACAATAAAAATATTCAAGAGTTGAGTGAGATAAAGTGAAGTGGTTTCTTTTCTATATGACTGAGAGAAAGACATTCTTTTCTAGTTGAGTGAGAGAAAGGCAAGTAGTCTCCATTTATTTGGATAAAATGAAGGAGCCCCTTTTTCCTTCAATCACATAAAACTAAAACTTGTATGATATACCATGCCATATTTATACTAACATAACTGGGATCCATAGGTGTGAAAGTACTATAGGATGTGGAGGTGTGGATTACAAGGCTGGAGTGCAAAATTTGTATGCTTGGGGTGAGAGATTTTGGTTGATATAGAACAAAAAATGTTGATGTAGACTATGTAAACAACTTGCCAACCAACAAAGTGTGTCACTTATAGTGGTGTGGAAGCAAGAAAATCAAGAAGATTAAGATTTGGAAAGTTCAGTAAGGAAAAAGAAGCTAGTTGATTAAGAACAAAAAAATATCACAAACAAAATCAAAGGAATATAAATGTGGAAGAAGACAAGTATTCAAGGATCTACATATGGGTAGCTAGTACATTTAGAGCGAAGGGAAAGAAGAGAAGGAAAATAAACCCATAAGCATGACAAGAACCACTTTCAAGTAGGAGACTCCACATAAAAAAATCGGTCAGATTAGGGAGCCCCATGAGTATGATCACGAGAGGTATTTAACATTTTATCGTTTTCTTGTACTCATAAAAAATGCTAGTATGTCAGTGATAGTAAATGCATAAACATGTTCTCATTCTTACCATTGATTCATTTAAGTTTTACTAAGGTAGACTCAACTTCGTGATGACAAACCAATTTAAAAGAAAGGAAACACAACTTATCAATGTTTGAAAACATGAAGAAAAGATAAAATAAAAGGCGCTAAAGGTTAAAATGTGTGACTAAACTTATTAGGAAAAAAAAAATTGAAAATCATAAGCGATAACCATAACATAAAAGGAAAGCAAAGATGAAAAGTGATGTTGACTAAAAATGAAATAAAATATCTAAAACATGGAAATAAAAATGAAAGTGATTTTTTTATTTTTTATTTTTAATTTTTTTAAGTTTTTAATTTTTATCTCTCTCTCTCTCTAAAATTTTAAAATGGTTTTATTTATATACTAAATTAAAATTACAAGACATACTTATGTCCACATTGGATGAAAATAAACATAAAGAAAATAGTCTTGAGCCTTATTGGTAAGATTGATGGCTTGGTGGATGACAATCGAGAAGAGATGATTGTCTTACAAACCAACAAGTGTATGTAGTGATAATCAAGGTTTGACATGGAGCCAAAAGTATTTTTCTCCATCTCATATGACCGTCCATACCACACTCAAAACATAAAAATATTCATGCACATCATCACAAAATACATCTATACCATTATGAACAAGGCTCACATCAAGAAATATAGCTATGAAATTATGACCAAAGCTCATATCAAGAAATACATCTATGACATTACGAAGATTATTCACATCATAAAAAAATAATCCATGCATGCATTATATGTTTAAAATTTATACACTTCATATTCGACCAACTGAACTGATGAAACATCTTTAAGGTAAAAATTGAAGACTTCTTTCCTGAGTTAATTAAAGGATGACTCATCATATATATCAATAAAGAATTTCCCATAATCAAGACTCTACCTTTCATAATTTCAATTATCATTGATAACATCATTTACACGATAGAGAAGATCAAAATCCATATGGGGATGAACATCATCGCATGCACATGCATGAGAGGTCAAAGGGAAATGATAATATTAAGGCCGAATTCGATCATCCTCAAATGTGAAAGCATTTAGATAAGGGAAAATATGGTGGTTATAAAGCACCATGATTTGATCATGATCATCACTACATCCATGCTCTTGATCATATATGGTGAATGAGTCATATTCAAGTTTCAAATGAGAGGGTTCAATTGAGGACTCAGGTAAATAATGACTCAAAATTCGATGCTTAAGATAACACATGTGTTCTTGTATATTTCAATGATAAGCATTAAATAAGAAGGATCAGAATGTGCATTATCAAGATCGAGAGAAAATCCTATTCTACATGTTTGTTCTTTATAATCTAAGCAAGTGATCAAGGCTTTATCAATGCTTTGAATATTTTTTCCCTCCAGCTTCCATCGATAAGGAGGAGGTAGAAGATCATAGTAATGGAGACATGAAACAAAATTTGTAGGTTGCACAAATGTAGGAATAAGATTGTAAAACTTAATGAACCTACGATTAAAAGCATCAATGCTTTCATCTTTTCTCATGCACAACAGGTTGAAATTATTAAGGTGATCATAGAGATATTCTCGCTTTTCGAATGTTCAAGTAAACACATAAGCGAACTCATGCTAGGTATAGAATAATTCATTCAACAAATAAACGAACATGGAAGCAACATGTCCTTGGAGGGAGTTTGAAACAAAATCATGAAACTATTATTATCATTGACTTCAAGGATAATAAACACATTAGTGAATGTGTGGAAGTGCTCATTCATGAGAACAATTCCCTCACCATGAAAAAGGGGAAACATTTGTTTAAACTTGTGAGGTAGAGACCTAACTAGATGTGTGAGCTTTAATGGTGAAGGTGTAAGCCAAGTGTCTGGGTTTTTGTCTTATTCACAAGAAAAATTCCATGATGATAAATAATTTTATGAGGTTTAGACGGAGAATTGGTCGGAATGTAACCAGAAGACAAGAAACTATTAATGGAAACCATGAGATAATTAAGGGAAAGTGAAATGAAAAATCAAAGGGAGTGGAATAAATCACTCCCTAGTGGGGTCACCAGATGATGTTGAAGTTCAAAATTATATCGCTTTGACATCTACATATTGAACCTCTCGTTGGCTAGCGAGAAGTAATGGGATCAATTTCTCGAGATTTAGAGCTTCACGTGGACGACTACATCCACCCCAAGATTGGTGCAACGCAATCCTCTCGTCTTCGTTAAGGAAATCATATATCACAAGGAACAATCCTGCAATGTGTGATTCCAATGAAAGTAAGAAAAATAGAACAAGAAAAGAATTAACTTTTGAATGCAATTGTGGGAAGAAAGAAATTATGTCTATCCATGCAAAAGGACTAAATATACCCTCTCCTCTTTTGAGATGGAAAATTTAATCATTGAAGTGTCAAATTTGATTGATGAGGGTATTATCATGATTGTTAGTCCATTCTTGCATCATTGAATTCTATTTTTTTTTTTTTTGTATTTTTATTTTAATATTTGCAAAATTAAAATTAAAATGTAATAAGTGTAAGAAAATGCAAGATTAAAATAAAAGAAATAAATCCTAAAATAATAATTAAAACAAACAAAACATCTCAAACAAAAGATAGAAGTTTATATTAAGTTATAAACAAGATATATAAAATAAACAAGGTTAGTATAATAAAATAAAGTGATTTCTACATCATTGAAACTCAAATATATACAAACGCAGAAACTCACAGTTGTACAAAGAGAGAGAATGATTAATTATAATGAAGAAATGAAATCAAAATGTCATAAGAAAACGAGATGAAATGTTAGACTAGAAAAGATATTTTTGATTTCTTTATGAATTCTAATACATGGCTTTGTAGATCAAGATGGAAAATATGGAAAATAATTGTAGAGAAGTAAGTGAACTGGAGTCAAGTTTAAATGAATTTTTTCCAGAATTATGAATGTGTTCCTACAAATCCATCACATAATCAATACCAATAGAATGATAAAGACTCTTGGAAAAAATGCAAGGGAACCATATCAATATCCCCAACCATCAATTCATATATCTCCACTTCACTTCCTTGGAAGCAATCAAAGACGACAACCTACAATCAACAAGCTTCATCAAACATTTCTAAAAATCCATCCACAAGGAAAATGATTATGAAAACAAGAAAGGAGTCTCTCTAACTTGAAAAACCCTCGCTCAAATTTTCAACAACATTTTGGTGCTAAAATTGGAGATACCCATGAATTGGATGGTTCTCTGCTATTATAGAATTGCTGATATCGATGAATGGTCTATATCTTTCTTAGAAAATTTGGTTGACAGTTGGATGAACTCGGCTGGTTAAACTTGTTTAACTTCTTGGGAAACTATTTCATATTTTTTGAAAATTTACTCCAACAAGTCACATATATTTATATTTACCTTTATTTACTTGTGTTTAAGTATTTCCTCTGATGTAGGTATTTTGACCATTGATTTTTCTATTGTCTTATTTTCTTTATAACATCTATGTTTTATCACTATATGAAGTGCCCTTGCCCGCAACATTTAGCTTGTCCAATTTGTAGGTATAAGCTCTACTCCTATATGTAGAGTTGTTATTTGATATCTCTTCAGTTGCAACATTTTCACTTGTCTCATCCAATTTCGAAATTTCTTCAATTTGTTGCTCAATCTGATTATGCAGATAAATGTTAATATCACTATCTTTAGGAAGTGATCCTAGTAATTCAAGTGACAAAGGTGGTCGAGTGATTGCACTATTTCAAAAAAAGAAGAAATAGTTTGATGATTTTGGTTGCTTTCTTTCGCTGATATTCTAATTGAGTTTGTAGGTTCTATCACAACATTTCATTTCATTTCATTTTCAAGCCACCTAATTTTGAAAGCGTGTCTATATACCACCTTGTTGGAATGTTTCAACCTTCTGACCTTTTCCACAACTACATTGAAAAAGTAGCTCCAACTTGACTAATATTTTTTGTAAAGCAATAATTGCCTCCCCTTCTTTGACATTAAGTAATTCAAGATTTGAGAGTTCTTAGGAGCCCACATAAAGGCATGAAAAGGTTTCTTCTTTTTATACTATAATATCATTCTTATCACCTTTGAAAATTACACAATGCACAAGAAGAGATGTGCATGTTGAATCAATAGAACACAATGAGACCTCACATTCACACCACAAATTATCTTCCTTCCATTTGAATTCGATATTCACAATATTTTTCCCAATTGTGCTTAAAAATATATCTCCTTTCAACCATGACATTTAATCTAGCTCGCCTATCCTCTAAGCTTTGTGCTGATCATTTCTACTAGTGAAAAGGTGTATGGTTTTAGAATTTCCTCTACTATGAGAAGATGACCATCATTTTTCATCGCAATAATTATCTCTTTCATTGTCCCCATCCATCAAGTACTTTAAATAAGGAATAAATGCAAGCCTGAGCTTCAAAATCAAATTGTCAATGAAAATTTAAAAGAATATTGCATTGAATATTACAGCCTGATGATGATTGGACACCCTCAACGCATATTTGACCATTCTAGAGATATGAACATTTGAGGACAAAATAAAATATAGAGCACATCATAGAAAAATAGTGAACAATAAATACAATTTCTTAATTACACAAACAAAAGACCGAGTGAATTGATCTACCTCGACTCAACATCTATATTTATATAAAAATTCAAGTTGGTTACAACAATTAAAATATTAGTTTCCGAGGCAGTGTTTCCCTTTCATTTCTTCAGGAGGTGAGGTGGTGATGGCTATTAAATATTTGATGAGGTAAGGCAGTGGTGATCTCCAAAAGCTGAAGAGCCAAGGCAATGACGGTGATGTAGACATTTACAGTGTGAAATAATTATTATTACATTCTCCCCCTTAATTATTTCACAAAATAAAAATAAAAAATTGCTATTACATCAAAATGTCATTACATTATGCATGCCCCTATGTTTTCCCTATGAGTTTCAAACAATCATTTTCCCAAGTGTTTCGTAAATATGTATGTAAACTGGTCTTCTAATTTAAAGAATGCCATACATATTTCATTATTGCTTACTAATTCTAAAATGAAATGATACCTCGTATCACTATGTTTACTCTTCTTATGGAAAACATGATTTATTGATAATGCAATAGCATACTTGTTGTCATAGAAAATTGAGTTGTTTCTTTTTTTCATGCAACAACTCCTTCAAAATTCTTCTCATCCACATAGTTTAACATGATTTTGTTGTGGCTGCAACATACCCTACTTCAGTTGATGATAGAGTCACAATGGATTGCTTCAATAATGCCCATGAAACTGCACTTGAACCAAAAATGAACGATACCCAAATATTCTCTTCCTGGCATCAATATTGCCTGCAAAATCACTATTTGTATATCTAGTTAGTTTAAAATTTGAATGAGATGCATATAAGATACCATATTTTCTTGTTCCAACAACATATCTTAAAATCATTTTCTAGCTAGATAATGGGTACTCTTTGAAGACCCCATGAATATGGAAATTAAACTTACACCAAACATTATATTGGGCCTTGTTGCAATCAAATACAAAATACTTCCAACCAATTGTTTGGACAAGGTTCAATTCAATATCTGAACCTCGATCATACTTACTGAGTTTTGTACCCATTCCAATTGGGGTTACAATTGGCTTACATTTTTCCATCCCGAATATTTTCAATATATCCTTTGCATACATAGATTGGCAAATGAAAATACCATCTTTAGATTTAGTTACTTCAATACCAAGAAAATATTTCATTAGGCCTAAATTAGCCATATAAAAAAATTGTTTTCATGCTTGTCTTAAAATCATTTATTGAGAGATCTCTAATGAAAATCAAATCATCAACATACTTACACAATCAAAATTTTACCATCCTCGTTTAGTTTTGTATACAAATTTGTCTCACTTGGATTCTTGATGAATCCATTATTATTTGGATATTCATCAATTCTACTATACCATACTCGGGGTGCTTGTTTCTATCCATATAATGCTTTCTTTAATTTGTAAACTTATCTTCTTGACGATCAATTTCATATCCACAAGGTTGTTTCACATAAACCTCTTCTTCCATAAAATAATTTAAAAATGTAGACTTAACATCCATCTGATATATTTTCCACTTATTTTGTGTAACAATAGCTAATACGTTTCTTACTGTGTCAAATCTAGCTACAGGTTAAAAATTTTCATTATAATCAATACTAGGGTGTTGACTGAACCCCTGAACTACAAGTCTTGATTTATGCTTTTCAATTTCACCTTCAACATTCACATTAGTTTTGTAAATCCATTTAACACCTATAGTATTTTTACCTTTAGGTAAATTTACAAGTTCCCAGGTATTATTTATTTCTATAGAATCAATTTCTTCATCCATGGCTTTTATCCAAACCTTTTCTTTCACAACTTCATCGAAATTTATGAGATCATATGCAAGTAATGCAAAATTTGAAACTTGATTTATTTCATCATTTTGCTCATACAATTCCTTTAAAATTCTAGTCTTATGACATTTAATTCTATTCTTGAATGTAGCTATTGTAGGATTAGAATCATTACTTACCTCTGATCCTATTGTTTGGTGTCCACCACAACCAGATGGTTCACCATGTTCATGATTTCTTGGTATTCTGAATTGTAATGGATTGACTCTTGGTGATTGGCTTGTTGAAGTGCTTGCAGTAGGTGTATATGGAATTTGTTTTCCACCTTCTACTTCTTTCTCATCTTGATTATCATCTCCATGAGAGAATACAGTTGTCTCTGCAGCAGATTTATCTACGATTCCATCCCAATCACTGGTCTTTGCTTGGTTTGATAGATGCAAAATTCTCTTGATTTCCTCACTAATTTTGTGTTGTACTGCATTGTTGAGAATATTCATGGTTGGATGAACAAAGTCTTCAATAAATTTCTTGTAGGTGAATTCCCACTATTCTTTCATGACCAATGAGGTCCAAAATATCACTAGTTATCGGTTCCTAAATCATCCAACTACTGCAATGCAAAAACTGAACTTGTCTGCTTGATAATAGATGAACTTGTAAATCAAAATAGAGGCATAATTGAACACCTTCTCTCTAGGAAACTTAATAAATTGCTCATGAATATTATTAGCCAAGAATTGACTGAAGTTGAACATCAAGGAGGGATTTTTGTCTATGGAAAATTGGAGAGGAATCCTAAAATGGGCTCATCTACCCACTGATTAGAATGATAGCCTAAATGTAAGAAATCATAGAAATAATCTTCTTGGCCTAATCAAGGAAAATGGAAGAAGGATATGGAGGATTCTTCTTAGGTAATTGTTGCACTCAAAATTGTCACCTTGACATTTTGCAATCTGTTTGAGTCCATTACCACTCATAGTTTCCTCCTTTGTAAGTCTTGAGCCTCAGTTCCTCATATCAAACCTTGAAAATAATAGAAAGCCCTCAAAAGTCTCTAAAACTCTAGTTCCGCACTTTCTCTTTACATTACCTGTGGTCCTGCACCTAATGGCCATGTCTCCTATGCACCTAATAGCTCTGTCTCTATGTTATGGGTGTGGACCCCTGTAAAAGTTAAAAATCTGCGAGTATATTCTAAAAACTCACTTTCAATCCTTTCTAGAAGGTTATGGAAGGAATATTGAGGTGGCAAGTTTGCTCTCTTAAGGTTCATGCATCCCATACCTTAAGGAGCTAACCCCTTGATGTGAGGAGCTTATCCCTTTGAAGGAGGATTCTATCCCTTCTTAGATGGACCTGTAACCTCCTCCTCTGCACTATAAAATGAAGCATTGGGCTGGTTACTTGGGAGGTTGAAAGCTGAATATTTTTGAGGTGAAATGCTGCTGGAACTTAGTTTTCTTAGTTGAGTTTTTATGAGGAGAGATTACATACCTTTATGATCTCACTTCGAAGAGTGCAAGGCTTGTCAAGGTAAAGAAAATTCCTATTTTGGACCCCAGGAAGAGCTTGTTCAACATCAAGGCTGAAAAGGTTGTAAGGTTCTTCTACTTCAAAGTTAATACAAATAAGTTTGTTTTTTTCAATAACCTGTTGGTTCATGGTTTATTTTATGGATTCCTTGATCACCATAATAGACATGATTTATGATATTTGCTATGTAGGTGCTATTTGATGCTTTCTTGTTTGTGATTACAGGTTCTCAAGGGTAACTCTTTTGAACAACTGAAGTATGGCTACTACGAACAAGAGTTGGAACTAGGGTAGAGTCTTAACACCTCTATAGTATTTGTTTATAAATCACATATGTCTAGAGAAAGATAGATGTGTTTGTCTATTTGTTGCTAGACTATCTTCTGATACTAGGGAGATTGTTCTTGTCCGCAAGATCGATTTATCCGGCCAACAAATTGGTGATTCCACAGGGGATCTAATTTTGGTTTTTGGTTTTTCTTTGTCTTTGATTTGAGAAACTTATTTTCGTTTATGGTTTTTGATTGATGTATGTAGTCTTGGGTAGTTTTTAGCATCTAGATTATTTTTTGTTTTTTCGAAGTTTTCAGGGGACCACACTTTCTCTTTACAGACAGTGCGGGCATATCCGCACGTTTCCTCTAGTAAATAGAGTGGGACCGCACCTGGTTCTTTTGTAAGCCTGTGGACCCTGTGGATTTAAAAAAAAAAAATTGAAATATTTTCTTCTAGTTAAATTTAAGTTTCATTTAGGGTTTTTACTGTCTTCCCAGATCTACATCTTTCTTATCAAAAATCTCTTGCGAGTGAGTTCCAATGGTGTTTTTGTTTTAGATGATTTTCTAGAAGTTTTGCATGCCTAAAGTGGTTTTCACTTGGTCTATGTAGTGACTCAAAGATTAGAAGCTTGAGAAACCTTAGATCACCCTGGTGTATTTTTGTCTTCTTGATGAGTCTGACTTGGTTGTGAAATCTGTCCTTTGCGAGAAATAGATTTAGTTTTATCCTTGCAAATTTTTGAACATGCTTTGTTATAAGTTTTGAATTTCATTTTTAAAAAAGAAAACATATCTGGATGATTTTGGTTGATTTGTTATTATGAACAAATGAATCCTTAGTTTACTGAAAAACTAAGTAAAACGTTCTAAAAAAAAATTGAAGCTTTTTATTCAATTTAGGTTTTTAAAAGTTTTTAGATCTGAAGATTAGTTTTAGTAGTTTTGAGTGTTTTCTAAAACTTGTAGATCTCTTTTGAAGCAAATTGTTTTTTGTAGTTTTGAGTTTTGAAAAGAGAAGGGGATTTTTTGTGAACATTAATTAGTAGTCTCGTTTTGAGTTTTTATTGAAAAAGAAAAAAAGATTTTCTTTTTATTTCCATGTTGAAAGAAAGAATTGTTTCTTAAATAATTGCATTCTCAAACTCTTTCTTTTAGCTAGAATTTCATTGAAAGAAAAACGAATTGCTTATCATTTTAGGTGCATATTTTTAGTGTTTTTGGAGTCGAGTCTTCACACCATCAAAGTTTCATTTCCGTACCTATTGACTTAAAGAACAACCAATAAAAATAATGCTTAACTAAAATTGATCTAGTAATATATTTTATTTCTAGGGCTCTTATCACCAATATAGCTTAGGCTAGTATCTTGGAGTAGGGAGTAATTAAATCTCCAAGATAGTTAAAACAAACGAGTTGCTACATCGTGCAGTAGGAAATAAATCCAATTGTAATTGATACATTCTGGGAAGCTTCTCTTAAAGGAGTCAATCACGAGATCATGTTCGAACCTTTGAGACAATCAAGTCTGTTTCATTGGGAAAGATAGAAGATTTGTGTGTATTATAAATGATAAACCTCAGATTAACCATTGTCAAGGAGCTTGGGGTCACTTGTTGGTAAACCTCGGATTGATCATGTCGAGGAGCCTTCAAGGGGATTGAGCTCTGTTCCTCTACTCTTGCACGTAGATCGGATCGTAGACGGTTCCCCTAGTTGTATTTGTTGCTCTTGGTAACCTTAGTGTCCATAAACTTAAGATTATTTCCTAGGATGATGGTGAAGGACGGTTCTCACTGTTCCTGGAGCAGACATCAACTAGACTCACTTGGACTCTCTGGGGGGTTCTCTTCACTCGAGATGGTTTTGTAAAGAAACTTGTGCCAGTCTGTTTCATTAAGCAAGTTGTCGGGGTAACTGTTCCAACCGCCCTTTCTATATTAAAATTCTTCGATGTTGGATTTCATCACCAACTAGTGTTTTTAGTATAGGAAGTTACTGTTTGTGTGTGGTTTGAACTCTTAGATTTCTTAGGCGTGTGATTCAAGTGTTTATTTCTTTAGAGACTTTAGGTGATTTTATTGAAATTTTCTTTGTTTGTGTGTGATTAATTAAATATTTAATCATGGTTGAATTACCGAGACAATCTCATAGACTTCAGGGGAAACCTTCTGAGTACACACCAAGTTAGCTTGAAGGGCTACTAGCTCTTGTATCACCTAGTGACAATAGAGTTGGATCACCAGAACTCAGAGAGCTATCTTTAATTGTTCATCCTGATTATCAAATACAAGCAACAGAGTATATTCAAGAGCCAATTTCATTTTCCAGAGTTACTAGTAGTATTTCTCCTTCTAGTGAATTAGCTGAAGAGCCTCAAATTTCTGAGCCTGAAACTGAACCTGTTGCTACTCCAACTTCAAGATTTACTTCTCCAACTTCTAGTGGTCCTAGTTCCCCTAGGGTAGGAAATATCATTACTCAAAATCTTCCTTCTGGCCTCATTTGTATTGAAGAACTTATTAGTCCAGACGAAGATGTAACTCTTCTCGAAAACCAACCAACTTTAAATCTTAAGGAGCGTGAATCAATATTCTATAGTCTTTTTAGGAGTGATGCTTGGTATGTATCAACAAATTTTTTGGAAAAACCGGGTCTTAGTTTTTCACCACCTCAAATTCCTTTTCATCCTACACCAAGAGTTTATTATCCTCCATCGATTATGTCAAGACAGTCATCTATGTTTTCACAAACACCAGAAGCATTTTTATATGGTGGTCCTTCTATTCCTTCAGGATGCCAGTCACTCACTGGTACTTTTTGAGGGGCATCTCCTCAACCAATTGAACATGAGTTATCAACTGGTAATAATGGAACTTAAGCGTTGAACGCAAAAGAAATCCTTATGATGTCTGGTAGTATTCCAAATCCTCAACCTCAAGGTAGTTATTTATTGCCTGGGGGGCAACCCCAGGGTAGTCAGTTATTGCATGGGGTGAAACCCTAAGGTAGTTAGTTACTACCTAAGGGGAAACCTCAAGGTAGTTAGTTACCGCCTGGGGGGCGACCTCAAGGACAATACATACCTTCGAGATAGTACATACCTCAAGGTCAACCCCAGACTTAGCACATATCTCAAGGTCAACCCCAGACTCAATACATACCTCAAGGCCAACCCTAGTTACAGTACATACCTCAAGGTCAACCCCAGTTTCAGTATGTGCCTCAGGTTTATCAACCTCAAGGTCAGTACCCAACTCAGGGTTTCCAACCACCTTTTGGTTAATCATTTATACAAGGAGCTGGAACACCACATCTGCCTAGAAAACGCATCAGTTATCGCAAGAGAAGAGCAGTATCAAAAGCGGAAAATTAGAGAAGCCCTCGAAATCTTGAAGCACCCTTGCAATCTGAACAGAGACAGCGGTTTGGAGATCAGCGGAAGTTGGCTTCCCCTGATCAGTGAGATCAAGAAGCGTCAGCCCAGCCCCAGGTAAGTTTTCTAGCAGGTTAAGTTTTTCCTTCCCTACCCTTTTCAAGTCCCTATCTTTTGTTTTATTATAAGACTAGGCTCTATTATAGGTTGTAATATAGGTTGTAATATAGTTTAGGTTTTAGTTTATAAGTTAGATATTTGTTATGTTATGTTAGCATAAGTCTTTATATATAGTGATTTAGGTATTAAAATTTATATTAGGTTGTATAGATATTTATTTATTATTTCTAGGTATAGTAATAATACTAATTTAGTCTTTATGATATTTAATATTATGTTTTATATATAAAGTTTTATAATATAGTCATATAAACCTTAGGTTATATAAATAGTAAAGTTATTTAGATATGAATATTTATAATATTAATATATATAATACTTGAATTCTATTATATTATATATATTAAGTCTTATAGCTATTAATAGTTTAATTCTTTCATTAATTCCTTGATATATTTAATAATAAACTTTAAGTACTAATAGTATTTCATATTATATATTAATGCTATTATATATATTAAGGTTTTTAAGTATTAATATTCTAATATTATTATTAATTCCATTATTTATATAAAGTTTTTTGGATTGTAATTTTAATAATTTCAGGTTATATAATTTTAGGTTATATTTAGATCAAGCTTTAAAATTATTAGGTTATATAAATATTATTGTTATATAGATATTAGGTTTATATTATTGTTATTAAATTATATATATTAAGTTTTTAGATATTAATATAAGTGTTAGGTGAATTAAAAAAGTTTTTGTTTTAGGGCTTAATTTAATATTATTAATTTATAAAAATTTATGCCTTTATTTATAAAAATTAAAGTTTTTAATTTTAAGCTTCTTTATTAAATCTCCTTGGCCGACCTGTGCTGTTCCTTCATTATTCTTCCCCTCTTAAGTATTTATCTCCTCCTTCCGGCTCTCCTTTTATCATCTTTATCATCTTTCTCTTTACCCTGATGATGGATCCCATTTGGGATTCGAAACGTTGGTGTAAAAATTCTATTACTGTGGATTCTCCGATCAAAAATTCAAAAAGCACAAACCACAGATCTCTGAAATCCAAGCCCTACATTCAACCAGGTTATGGTCCTCCATATGCACAACCTTCTATGGGTCCATACCCCGGAATGAATATGGTGTGGGATCCATCTCAAACTCAACAAACTATGCAACCTAATGTGCAGTTATTAAGTCAACCTAGAAAACCTTTGGTTTCTGGTCCAACCCAAAAACCTGTCCAACCTACTATTGAAACCTCTACACCTGGTTCAGTTCAACAGCGTGGGCCTAACTTGCCTCAGACTCTGCCTCAAACTCTTACTGCAACTACTGCAACTTCTGTTCAACCTACCACACTTGTTTCTGGAGTATCTGTAGCTCTGGTTTCTACTATCCCTGCATCAGTACAAACTCCTCAAGACTCTATGCCACAGTCAGGACCCACAGTTCAAACTTTGGTCCAAATGCCTACAGGACAAGCTGGTCCAAGTACGGTTGTCACAAGTCAACCATAATTCACTTATCAACTGTACCAGGGACAATATCAATTCAGCTCTACTATACAAAACCTAGTTTATCAATATTAACCATACCCTAGCTATACTTATCAACAGCCTCAACAACCCCAGTTTGGTTTGGTTAATCTTGGTTTCCCAGGAGGTTATAACATTCCTAATGCAAATCCAATTCCAGGTTATCATGGATATCCTCCTACTAGAGCTGGTCTTGTCACTCAAGGTTTTCACGACCCTAATCGTCTGTTACCATTTATTGCAACTTTGGATTTACCTGATTTGTTACGCCTTACGAACGATCTGATTTACTATCTTCCGTATTGGTTGCCAACGCCTAATAAGTTGCCTAGTGATATCCAAAAATTCAAGGGTAAGTCAAGAGAGGATCTGTCAAATCATGTTATGACTTATCACCTCTGGTGTGCATCTAATTCAATCATTGATGATTCGATTAAATTACATATTTTTCAATGAACTCTCATTAGTCTTGCCGCCAAATGGTACATTGAGTTACCACGAGGCTCTTTTTATAGTTTTAGTCAGTTAGCCACTTCTTTCTTGACTCATTTTTAGTTGCCTGTCAGATACGACAATGGCACAAAACTCTTAACTTCACTAAAACAATCCACGTCCACATATATTTCTGATCATATTCATGAATGGCGACGTAGAAGGTGTTTAGCAAAAGTTTTCATTCCGGATCAAATTTTAGTGGAATGGTTCGTTAAATCATTATTACCTAAAATCACTGAAGATCTAGCTAAGGCAAGAGTTGTCATTGAATAGAAAGTCATTACTCAGGCTCAGTACCTTGACCTTGTTTATACGCAGTTAGGTACTTTACATGAAAAAATCCTTGATCTTCCAAAACATGGTCAAATAACTGTAGCTCCTTCGGGGACTCATGCCGCTGACAGTATGATTGGGTCAGTTAGTACTAAAAGCAAGAAGAAATCTTCAAATATTTCTTCTCCTGTAATAACTTTACCTGATTCCCTTAAAGGAGATTCTTTTGCTAAAATTTCTGTGACATCCATGTTGTAGAATCATATATGGCCAAATCAAAATTCGATGGTAAAAAGAAGGGGAAGAAGAAAAACAAACAAAACTAAAAAGAGAAGACAGATAAAAATGAATCTATTGATGAAAAACATAAACCTCGCTATCCTTGTTTCATTTGCGATGAGGATCATCTTACCAAAGACTGCCCACATCGAGCAGAGGTTTTGAAAATCGTTAAAGGTTCTCAAATGCCTACTGTCTTGAAGGATCCTTTTCCTAATCAAGATAGTAAGATGATTGGTTCTTCCTCGAAATGCCTTAGAAGAACCCATTATGATGATGTCTCATTTCAATATTGTGACACGATCACAAGATTATGGTAGTAAAAATTCTGTTGGTGGTAAAGAAGCAGAATCTTCTAATTCAAACACATCAACTTCACCTCCTCCTAGTTTCGGTCCACTACAGATCGAGAAACCCAACCCTGACTTAGTAATCAAACCACCTACTAAAGCTATACTTCGTAAATCATCGTTCAATCCACATGGAGAGCTGCTTAGAATTATAACATTGTTGAAGACTTAGCTATTTCCCCTTCAGCAATGTCGGCTTTGGAAGCGCTGCAATCGTGCCCATCACAACATAAATTACTATTGTCTGCTATAGGAGTTGTTGATATTTAGGATTCAAACCTAATAATATTCAATTTAAAGAATAGTACACCCTGCCTACCTCATCAAATGGCTTTCCAAATTCCAGTGTTAGTTAAAAACAGACCTTGCTTTCGGACTGTGATTGATGAAGGAGCTTCTATGTGTATTGCGTCAATCCAACTTGGAGATCGCTTGGTTCTCCCACACTTAATCAGTCTTCGACAATTCTAAAGGATTTTGATGGTTGAGGGTTCCATCCTTTTGGAATTTTGTAGGATTTACCTATAGGGGTCGAAGGAAAAACTGTAAATCTAGATGTGGAAGTGGTTGATGCCCATCTAGATTACAACCTTCTCCTGGGTCATAGTTGGTATTATGCTATGACTGCTATTGTTTCATCGGTATTTTGGCTTATCAAGTTTCCTCATAACAGAAAGATCGTTACGATCTAACCCAACCTCTTCATATAGTAGTCAACACGTCGGTAAAACAATTATCCCTTACAAGGATGTTGGAGTAGGTTTGATTAAAGATTCTGGTATACTAGGAACTTTTTCCTTCCCTCCTCCTAAGGTATCGCCTTCTATTGCAACTATTCATATGATTTCATCGAGCACTATTGCTTTTGATGATCCTTGGATCGTACCTTCTGATTTTGAGGTGGATTCATTTGGTGGCGTGATGCCTTTGAGTCCCTTTGAAATTGCATTTATGGTTGCATAGTCGTTTTCTGATTCTTTTTCAACCGAAATTGATCCAATGAATGTGGTCCATGAGAAATCACTTTCGATGTCAACCTCAGCTACAACAACACTTTTTGATACTGTTCATATTGATGAGTAGATTCATGAACTTTTGTCTGTTGATGATTTACCATGGGAAGATCTTCATCATCGATCTTCATTTTTACCTGAGCTTGATCATTTTGAAAATGATTTTTAATCTATTTTTACTACTGACTATGTCAAATAACCACATAATCCATTGCAACAAGCTGATTCTGATTTAAATTTGGGAAATATCTCTCGAACGGTTCCTATTGACATTTTAGTTAAGCCCGGAATTATTGAAAACATTCATATAGGTGCTTCTTGTACAGATGATGAAATTCAAATTTATAAAGCCCTATTTCAAGAATTCCGCGACGTGTTTGCCTGGTCATATGAAGAAATTCTAGGAATCAATCCATCATTTGTTTTCAATGAAATTAAAACATACCTAGATGTTAAACCTGTCCGACAATGTTTACGTTAGATACATCCAAGAAAAGCTGCTACTATCAAAGCTAAAGTTGAGAAATTACTTCATGTAGGTTTCATTTATCCATTCCTTTAATAGAAGTATCGAATATTGTTCTTGTTAATAAAAAACAAGGAATGATAAGAATATGTATCGACTATAGGGATATTAATCGAGCCTATCCTAAAGACAATTATCCAACCCCCTATATCGATCAAATTATTGATGATAGTGCCGACAGTGAAATTTTCTCCTTTATGGATGGCTTTTCCGGTTACAAGCAAATCAACATACTCCCTGCTGATCAACCTAAAACAACTTTCATTTGTCCATGGGGGACATTTGCTTATTGCAAATTACCCTTTGGATTGAAGAAAACTGGAGCAAGTTTTCAAAGGGCTATGTCTTACGCATTTCATGACATCAAGCACATTGTGCAGCCTTATCTTGATGATTTACTTGCCCATTCATTACGTAGAGCTGATCATATCACTCATTTACGAGCTATTTTTATGAGATGTAGGCATTATCGAATTAGGTTAAATCCACACAAATGTGTATTCTACGTAGAAATGGGTCGCCTACTAGGATTTGTCGTTTCAAAAGCCGACATTCATGTCGATCCCTCGAAGGTTGAAGCTATTGTCAAATTACCTCCTCCTTTGATTCTTCGCCAACTCTAAAGTTTGCAAGGGAAAGAAAACTTTTTAAGTCGTTTCATTCCTAACTATGCCGAGATAATGAAGGTTTTACCAGGTTGTTGAAACATAATACTCCATTCTTTTGGGATGAGATCACTGATAAATCTTTTGATGCACTTAAACACGCATTAACCCTTGCACCATTACTGCGTCCTCCCAACTACAACCAAGATTACTTTTTGTACCTCGCCACTTCTTATTCCACCATTCTGATGGTTTTAGTTGAGGAAGATGAATTCAACAATGAACATGTGATTTACTATCTTAGTCACACTTTGCATCCGACCGAGCTTAAATATTCACATGTGGAGAAATTGGCCTTGGCAACTATTCAAGCTGTCTTAAGATTTCGTCACTACATCTTATTACGCAAAACCACGGTAATTTCTAACTGTAACCCTATGATGTATATCTTGACGAAGCAATTTCTAGGGGACAAGTATTCCAAATGGATAGTTATCCTGCAGGAATTTGACTTGGAATTTGAAAATTCCAAGGAAAAGAAATCTTTGGTTTTTGCTGAACTGATGTGTGATTTCCTGCAGACTAATACTGAAACTGTGGTGGAGCAGCCCATTGCATATGAATCCTTGTTTCATACCAGTACTCTTGACCCTTGGTATGGAGATATTATTGTTTATCTCCAAGCCCAATATTTTCAGCCTGAAATCTCACGATCTCAATAATACAACATTATTGGTGATACACTTTATCGTTGAGGGGCGGATTCTGTTTTCCGACATTGTCTAACTCATGAAGAAGCTGAAAAGGTTCTCAATGACTGTCACTCTAGAGCATGTGGTGGTCATATTTCTGGGTATGCCACAACCCAAAAGATATTGTGCGTTTGTTATTTCTGGCCATCCTTATTCAAAGATTGTATCTATGTAGTCCGGAAATGCCACAATTGTCAAATTTTTTATCATAAGATGCATGCTCCACCTGCTCCTCTCCATCCTATAATTGTTGTTGGTCCTTTCGCAAAGTGGGGTATGGACTTTATTACATGTAACCCTCACTTGGTCGGGGGGCATGCGTGTATTATCCTAGTGGTAGATTATTTTACTAAGTGGGCCGAGGCGATGCCTACATTTTCGGCAGATGGCAAAACTGCTGCAAATTTCGTATTCAATCATATAATTTCTAGATTCAGTGTTCCTCAAGCTATTATTACTAATCATGGAAGTCACTTTCAAAATATCATGATGACTGAATTGACATATCAACTTGGCCTGCGCCACGATAATTCTACTCCATATTACTGGCAAGCTAATGGTCTGGTTGAAGCTATCAATAATGTTTAAGTCACTATGATCCAACGAATCATTGGTATTCATAAGTTGAATTGGCATACCGTGCTATTTTCAGCACTTTGGGCATATCGGCCCTCAGTAAAAACATCAACGGGTTTCACTCCTTTTTAACTGGTCCATGGTTTGGAAGCAATGCTACCTATTGAATGTGAAATTTCGTCATTACAATTAGCCATAGAATTACTCCTAGCTACTTCTGAAGAGGAGAAACATTTTTTTTACTTAGTTCAGCTAGATGAGAATCGACGCATTGCTGCATTAGCGAACGAGACTCATGCGAAAAGAGTGAAAGCTCAGTATGATAGAAATGTTACACCTCATATTTTTCAGAAGCAGACCTAGTTTTACTATATGATCAAGCAAATGATAAGCTAGAAGCTGGAAAATTTTTACCTATGTGGCATGGTCCTTATATTGTTAAGCGAAAGCTAGCAAAAGAGGCTTATGAATTGATAGATTTTGATGGTGTCTCTTTGGGTAAACCTAGAAATGGACTTTATCTGAAGAAATATTATGCTTAAATTTTGGGTGGATATTTTTTGTTAGATTAGTTTCTTTACAACTAGTGTGTTTTAGATTAGAAAAGTGTGCCTAGTTTAGAGAGTGCTCTTATCATTATTCCTGCTTATCTTGATTTTACTTTTGATATTGCAGATGTCGACGTCTCTTCAAACATACATTGGTTTTGTTGATGGTGCTTGTTGTAATACATGGAACATTTCTTCCGCAGCTTGGGTTATCTATTCACCCTCTGATGAGTTAGTATCTATGCATGGGGTAAGACACAGTCAAACAATGAATAACATTGTAGGGTATAGTGCAGTGATTGAGTTATTATCTGAATCCATCTCATTTGGGATTCGGAGTTTAATTGTTAGGTTGGATTCTGGACTCATTATATTACAACTTAACAAGGTTTATGCCAATAGAAATCTAGTGTTATTAAGATTATTTTTGAGAGTTCGTCTCTTGGAACATGAATTTGATTACATTAAATATCAACATATTCCAAGACATTTAAGTACATTAGCAGATGCAGTTGCTTCTTTTATGATAAATAGACATTTGCAATAATCAAAACAGTAAATTTAAAAACATTCAATAACACGTTACATGAGATAGCCAATTATAATGATATATCATAACATAGAAGAAGTGTGTGAAAATATACTTCGTCTTCGATTATAGGTTGAAAAGCACCTTACGATCGGCAAAAATGATAATAAAAAAAGGACAAAAATGTCATGTGAGTCTACAAAATCAATCATCCTATCCCTGGTGATGATCACGATAAGAAACCACTGCTCAGGCCACCCTACATAAGAACCTCCTAAAAGGTATTGGGACCCCAATCACATATCTCTGTAACCTAAGTGGAATATCATCTATGCCCGTCTCTGGAATATCTACTCTCAAGCACTCTAGATGATTCTCCAAGTCGGTCAGGATCTCTACTGATTGATCCTGTGGGGCTGGTATTGTTGCAGTTGGGTGTCTCCTCTCATAAGGCTGGAGAGAGGTTGGTCATAGTGGACCCACATCTACATTTAAAACTTTTTATTGTCAGTTTTGGACGATTTAAAAAACAAAAAAATTAATTAAAACCTAGAAAGTGTTGAAAATAATTTTTACCTAAATCATCCCATTGCTCTCCTGGTGGAAGAGTCCTGTCTGGTTCACCGCGATAATCCATCCCGACATATGGAAAATCTTGAATCAAAAAAATTTGGTTGTTCAACCAACGAAAATACTCAGGCATAAGTCAAACAACCTCTGAGCTCTCATCAGGGTGACGAGACATCAAAGCAATCCAACGCATTATCTTGGGCTCTCAAGGAAGACCAGCAACAATAGGAATATGTTGTACAACTAACATGGGGATCCTCTCTAGAGAAAAGATAACAACAATAAAAAACCATATCCAAAGATTTTTAAATGTCCATTCTTTGCTCTGGTTAGTTGGCCTTTCACATTTGCCAACACAGCCTCACACCAGTTGAATATGGTCCCTCAATAAGAGTCTACAACCATCTACATCTAGGATCTAGTAGCCACATACAATGCTGCAATCCCACATAGCCTAGTAATAGTGAATGCAATAACCTTAAGTTCAGGATGGTCGATAGTTTTAATATAAATCTGTTTGTCCTTTGTTTGATCATTGCAAAACTCTAATCGGAGACTAGTGACAAATTGGTTGCCTGGCCCAGTCCCGAAAAGAGATAATCATTCGCCTCTCTTAGGCAAACCAGTCAAAAAATATTGTCCTCTAGATCGATTTCGAGCCGATGGCCAGCAATCACGAAACATTGGTACTGTATGTTCCACCTGTCTACCAGCCTTTGCAAGAGGTCTACTTGGGCCCTCATGCCTGGTATGGCCCAAAACTTAAACAGTCTGCATGTTGTCAATCCCTGTATTGTGGGCGTATGATTTATTGCGGAAAGATCTACATCCTCATGCTCGCGTTCTCACCAAATAAGCATTTTGAGTGTCCTATAATGCAAAAAAGACATGTTAGAACAATTTAGTTTGAAAATTTTTTGGCAAAAAAATGAAAAAATTTAAGTTTTAAAATCAATTTTGTGGGGTCCGCACCCGTTGCTTAGAAATAGTGAATAGGTCCGCATGTGTTGTAAGCAATATGTGCAGACCCATGAATTTTTTCTTTGTAGAAAAAATTCGGGGTCCGTAGGGGCCACATGATGCATCTGTGGACCCCCGTGGGAGATTTTCTAAACCAATTTCTCCTCCAAAAATCAAATTTAAAGCCTAAAAATGAAATTTAAATGGATGAAATGCAAGATAAGGAGGATGTGGATTACCTGGAGCTGATGGTTTTCGATTCCAACAGACGGATTTTCCAGAATCTTCACAGGAACTTTCTTACCCAAAAGCTCTCACTTCTGACTCTGAAATCAAATGGTAAAAATGAAGTTAGAAAAGCCCTTTTTATAAGTTTTTTCGAATAAATGAATTTTTAATTTATTTAATTTTCACTTTAAAAAGGTAAATTTTTGAATACATTTTTATTTATCTTAAATGGGTATGAGTAATGTTTTGAGTTTTTGTGCAGAATATTAGATTTTTTCGAGAAAATTAATCTTTTTTCAACAAAGAGCATACTTTTATCACTTTTTTGGACTCTTTCAAAATTTACAAAAAAGCGAAACATTGGTGTCCTTTTTAAGCTCTTTTCTGACTCGTAAAATATGAAAAGATTGTCGAGTTTTTCCCTTTTTAACTTGTTAAACAGAATTAAAAGGGCGGTCCACTTACAACTCTTTTTTGACCATAGAAAACATGAAAAGATCACTAGACTTTTGTCGTTTCAAGTTCAACATTGGTTATAAAACGACGTATCTTCAATCATTTTTTTACTTTTTTGGATCGGGGCCACTAATTATGAAAATTATGCCTTGATCGTAATGGTCAAGTGGTTCTCTCGAGTATTATTTTATGCTTTTTCAGGCTCAAGGGACAAAAATTACGAAAAGGGACCCCCATGTAGTTTTCTTAAGTTTTTCTTCTAACTCCCTAAAATTGAAAAACACTGAGTTTTTCTATATTAGACTCGTTAAAATTTAATAGTAAAGGACTTATTCAATTTTAAATAGGAATGAACCACTCCTTCTTAGGGTTTGAATTTTAAACTAAGTTGGACTCATCTGAAGGATGAGCTTATAAACAAGCAAATGTTATCCTCCTCGAGTTTGTCAAAAATAAAGAGGTACTTGCCAGAAATGATGGGGGAAAAGAGAGAAAAATGAACCTGTTTGTTACACTTTGTTTTTGGAAAAGTTTTTAACCACTTTTGAACACAAAACTTTTTGTTCACCTAGGTTGGGAAATCCTTTTCCTAACAGTTAATCAAACTATATTGAAAGTCTTCAGCCAATTTCTGGGTATTAGCTTTGGGTCATATTGTCACCAAGCCATCTGCAGTGTCGTTATGTGTTCAAGAGACCAGTTCAAACAAACCATTCATTTGCAAAATATCTACCATCCATTTTTACCATCCTTGAGTCAGTCCTTGCCGATATATTTCTTCAAAACTTGATCTATGCTTAAGTGTTGTGGGCTTGCCTATGACGGATTGCTTTCTATCAACATCAGCTCATTATCTAGGAAGTTGATCTAGAAATGGTCAGTACCTTGAAATCTGCATGCCCTAATGGAAAATTTCTCGCCTTCGACGATAGTTTGCATCATTGACCTTCGATCAAAGGATTCTATGACATGTTCGACTTCGACTCATTTATTCACATTTCATGGATTGTACTGAGTACTTTGAGAGCCATTGGCATTACTGGTGGTTTCTCTCACACTTTTCAACAGTTCACATCATTGACTGGTAATCAAGTGGTTTCTACCATGTTCGACTTCGACACATACATTCACATGGATAGAATCGTACTAGTTCGGGAAGCAGAAATCAAGACCCTGGATCTAGTTTCTACCATCTAGGCTGTGAGGAATTTTGTTATTTATTATACTGTGGACTATTCAAAAACAGATGGATTCACCCATACTGTGTCTACACATGTTTATTCTCTTGATGTATTACAAAATCATTCCTGTATTAGAACAGTTTAATTAGTTTTCTAGTCAGTTTTGATCTGAGTATGGGAATGCCTACCTTAGTGATGATATGTCTACATATATATATATATATATATATATAATATATATATATATATATATATATATATATATATATATATAATATATATATAGATATATATATATATATATTGCATTGAATGTTTTTACAAGTTCTGACTAGGGTGTCCACAGGATGATCCTTGAAATGATAAAGTACTTCACTCTTCCTAAATGACAGACTCTATCTTCATCTATTACAGATTTCGCACTTTAGGGGGCAATCTGTTGCACTCAAAATTGTCACCTTGACATTTTGCAATCTATGTGAGTCCATTACCACTCACACTAAGAATCATTTATCCTGAAATCTTTATTTGCAAATGGCATATGATCAAAATATATAAAACTGGGAATAAAAGGATTAATTGTCTTATCTTGGGTCTTAGTTTTAGGAGGCATGACTGTAAATAATCTGTGAACCAGATGAATTTGCAGAGGAGGCTTACTAAGGTCAACAAAATAATGGATTTTGATGTGAAAATTGAAAGAAAAGTTAGTTTCTGTCACAATATAGTTGCGGGAATGCTTTAATGGAGATTTCTCTGGGAAAATGCGAATAACAGAAACAATTAGGAGTGAAAAGGACGAGAATGACAGGGTCAGAGGTATTTTTAAACACTACAAAAGAAGTCCTATTGGAAATGATGTAGGACCGTTAGGCTGAACGGTTACCCAAGAAAAACAAAATAAATGAAGAATGAGTATTTCACCAAGAACACATTCAATTGGTCCAACGATCATGCCTTGTGGTGGATGATGAATGGTGGGGTGCGGCAGGATAGATAAAGGAAAGGTAGTTTCCGAAGGGGGTAGTGGGTGATTAGTGGTATTAGATGGGGGGGTGTGAAATCACCACATCACACCACATAAGGGATGGGACTCGATGGAAGAAACCACTTTTTGGAACACCCCCCCCCCCCCCCCGGCGGTAAAGGTAGAATACGGGGGGGGGGTGGGCTGAAAATGGATGAAGGTTGTTGATCAATTGTGGGATCAAATCCCGATGCCTTTAAATGGTTGCACTTTATCCATAAACGACAGACAAAATTTGTCCACTTGCACTTTGATATTTCTTCTCGAACTTAGGATAAGGGAAAATATAATATATAAAACACTTTTGTCCCAACACACATTTTTCTCCTTTGAACTTAGGATAAAGGATGAATAATAAAACATTTTGAAATATTTTATCCCATCATGCATGTTATGACCTTTCATAATATCCTCAGCCATAGGACACATTTTATATAGGAAAATATTTACCAAATCACCTAATCTACCCTTAGCTAGACTGGCATTTTATTTCTGTATCTAAGGTGCATTTAGACTGGAAACCCGATTTTATTTTCTTTTATGCATAATGTGAAAAATATCTAACCTCTTGCTTATTTCTCTTATTGATCTAGATTAAACTGTTGGATCAATGTCATTTTCTACCTAACTAATGATTTACCCAGATTAAACAGTTGAGTAAATCTTTAATCTTTATCTTAATTTATAGAAATTTAAAAGAGTTCAATCATAATTAAAATGTATGATTAAGCTAAACTAATGATTGTGGCATTTTGAACAAGCTGCACAAAGCTTTTATTTTATAGAAATGAAGCAAAAAATATCTATGAGTAGTGGCATTTAGACTTGCAACACTTTCAATATTATTCTTTTTTATTTTATTTCTTTTTGTGGGGTTCAATATTTTCTTCTTTATACCCTCTTTTCATTTTTTTATTCTATTTTTTTTATTTGGAAATCATTGACAAATTGACAAGTATTTACAAAATAGGATTCCTACGATACAATACTCAATTACCTTGAGATCCTATAAATTATAGGACCCTAACAGGTTGTATGGGAGTTGTCGGAGGACAACCAGTTTCCTTTGTTGGAATTAGGATTGCTGGAGGCCAAGCAGTTCACCTCCCTATGCACTATGAAGGACCTTGTGCGCATCATAAAGACTAAGATTTTTTGGGTCCTGATGGAAGCAAGTCTTCGTATGGCAGTTAATCAACAGCCAAGGTTGTTCCCAACCTTGTACATGCAGTTGTCAGCCTATGAAGTGTTCAAGGCTAACATCCAACGGGTCTATATCCAAGCATGAAAGGATAAATCACAGAAGTGGTATGATTTTCCCTATTTGGTAACAGAGTCTGATGTGCAAGAGGTAGTGGTGTGCTAACCAAATGAGTGGCGTGCCCCTTCAAATCTAGATGTTGGGCCAATCACAAGTGTAGAGAGTGCGGCCACAAAGAAAGGGAAGGAGGAAGCTAAGCAGGTTGCGTAGAACTTGGTTTTATAGAAAAAGAAGGATGTTGCAGAGAAGGCTTGGGTCAAGAAGAAACGTGTTGACAAGGAGAAGGCAAAGTAGGGGCAACGCGTAACCCAGAAAGGTGACAAGTCACCTTCAATAACAACATAAATGGAAATAGGGCAAGGTGACAGAGGAAAGGAAGGGAAACACACCCCCTTCATTGTGAAAATGAGAGAATTGGAAAAACAAGTTGGATTGACGAAGAATCAGAAGGCTCAAAAAGCACAGGTTGACCCTTGGTGCTCACAGAAAGTGATCTGGATGAGATCATTGATAAAGTCAGGGACGTTGCCATAGAAGTACTGCAGTAGTTGGAACAACAATACATACAAACACTAGGAGGAGTCCAGAAGGATCTTCGCGAGTTACAGCTCCAAGCAACCAAGATCCAAGAAGACGTTGGAAAAGTGAGTGGCGCAGCAGGCAGTTTGGTGCAAGGAAAAAAAATTAGGCGCAAAGATAATGTTGTGGCCTTCGATGGATGTGAAAGTCTTCCCCCCTACCTATATGTTATGTCTGGGCTGACAACAAGGAAAAACATGCCCTTCTTGATAGATCACTGAGGATTTGCCCGAATCTTGCCGAGATGCAAATGGAGTTGTTGCACGCACTATTACAGGGATTCGTGGAGGATCTTCACTTTCAGGAATATCGAGCACTTAGAGCTATGAGTGACATTAAGGTTAATAATAAGTAGCTATTCACTGAGAAGATGTAGATTCTATAGGAAAATGAGGTGCTCCAAGTGCACATTTCACGACTGGAGTCAATAGTCACAGAGGCATGCAGAATAGTACCAGAGCTTCACCTTGATGAAGATGCACAACTAGAAGTGAATGTCCAGAAATTATCTGCTGGTGTGCGTGAAACAAAGGCAAAGGTTAATCGAGTTCAATTTGAACTCAACATGAAGATCACCAAGCTGTAATTGAATATTCATCCATTGACTCAATCGTAGGTCTGGGAGCAGTGCGAAGCCACGATGAAGGAAGGTCTGGCTACTTTGGATGCCACAATTGCAGAATACACAACAATATTTGAGCAGGCCATAGATTTGGTCACCAATCTACAGGAGGATCCAAAATTGTAGACTTTGAATACTAAAATCAAGGAGATGAAAAAGTAGTAGGATGAAGTTAGGGTAACAATGTGCTCCATTGCACCAGCGTAATGCCTAGCCAAGTTATAGGACGGGAAGTAGCTCCTCGCATAGGTAGAAGTAGCACAAAAGAAGGAGGCCTTTCTTAAGGCCAAACTAGAGCCTTGGTTGGAAGAAGCTTATTAGATCTCAGCAAACATTCAAGATAAGATGAAGGGCTTGTAGCAGATGATGAAGTTGGCTGTAAAAGGACCAACTACAGAGAAGATAGTGAAAGAGGTCAAGCATGCAGCCAAGATGAGCACTGCCAAAGTTGTTGTAGTGCAGGTGGAGCTGGGAGATCTTTGTAGCAAGGTCAAAACACCAACCAAGTGACTTGAGGGAAAGTCACAATCTTTGTTTTGGGGGCCTATTGGGATGGGGTCCCCCGGGTTCATTTTGGAGTTAAAAACCCAAGTTTTGATGTAATTGTTGTAAATGATGTAAAGTCTCCATGATTTGTAGTTGTGGAGCACGTAGATGGTTAGGAGTCAAAGGGGTTTTTAGCCCCTTGTTTATGTAAAAGTTGAGTTGGTTTTCAGATCCACCCATGGCTCGCAGAGCATGGGATTGTATGTAAAAAGTTGTAAGTAGGTGTGTCTTAGAGAGTCTAAGGAAGGCAATCTGAGATGTAATGGGTCGATAGAAGAGAATTCTTAGTGCAGAGAAGTGGGTCAAATGGGAGAGAAAGGCTCTGTAGCTGAGTGCGCAGGGGCCTAAGTAGAGTCCATAGCTGAGTGTGCGGACCCCTACAGCTGAGTGTGCTGGGAAGTTTTGAGTATGTATTTTGAATTGGAAATCAATAAAGGAACTGTTTTTTAGAAATCTTGTGTACTGTTCTTTACTCCTGATTATAACTTATGTTGTTGATGAATAATATGTTTATGTAGTATTGATCTAATGATGCACAATTCTATTGAATAATTGTTAGATGATGTATGCAAGCATGTTTATGTAATTCCATGAAGACTTTGATGAATTGTCTAATGTTTATTAATAAAACAAGCTTATCTATGTGAGCCCTAGTTTAGATTAGTTCTCTGATGTGCGTAAGTGGATAAACAGACCGTTAAGGGACTACAAAGACTGATTGTTGACCTTCACAAAGGTTGTTTTAGTAGAGTTGTAGTATTGAGCCCTAAGGGCTTATAGATATGTGCGGAGGCAGATATAGGGCACTAAAAGACATCACATTGATCTTTGGATGTGGAAAATTGGTTCTAGCATCCCCCCCATACTGCTTCGGGTGAGACTATAGCCTGCACTATGTGGGTTATTGCCGAAGGGGCTAGTAGTGTAGGGTTTTGTTGGTTGGTGAAACTAACTCTAAACTTGGTTTAGGACCCCCTAAGCCAACATCAATGGAGGCACACCTCAAGGACTTGGTCATCATATCACAACGAAGCGTAGATAATTCATACAACCTGTTTTGCTAATGTTCAAGCACTTCATTTGAATATGAGGCACAGGAGTTATCCCTGTCCCACACGATTCATCCGTCAGCTATAAGATTGATCCAATCCTCATCTCATGTTGTTATCTTGTATATCTGATCTAGATCATCGTCACTTTCTACGTAGAAACAAACATGTTTAGTATAATGTGCTCCTACTATAGGGTGTAATGGAACTATAACCCTGAGTGACTGCTTCTCAAAAAACATCTTCTGCTTCTTCAAGTTTAAATTCCTAACAATATGGGGTATGGGTTACTATCATCCACTATCTCAATGACTTCAAATTTAGCTAACGCACTCGCACCCTTAATGTCCACCATTACACCATAGAAGTGGCCCATTGTGATACTTTTCTGTTGGTTTTCCATGTGCAACTGAATAGGAGACCATTGCAGTGTACGTATCCCCATCCTTTCGCATGTCTGCTTGGGTTAGAAATTCGCATCAGATCCTAGATCCAAGATTACTTAGTCCATTTCATAGTCACTTATCTACACGGTTAGCCTCATCTTATGCTCCGTCCGTGCCTTATGCTTACCAATCTTCCTTACCATGCATTGCTCCGTAGGGGTATTTTCCTTATTGGTGAATTTGTCTATTAAGTCTTGCAATCCTTTGACGACTTTATGATCACGCAACAACTTCATACAAGTCTTTAGAAAGGTAGATAGTATTGAAGGATCTACTTCTTGTGACACATTAGTCTCCAACATTTTCTCTAACTTCTTGAGGTGGAGGCCTCAACGAAGTTCTTCTTTGCTTCCAAGAAAGTTTCTTTAGCATGATTTAGATCAAATTTGACTTCCTTCTCAGCAGCCTTGCATACCCATCCATCTTCCTCATGCTGCTTACCTTTATCTGCGCTAATCATCATACCACTTCTCAACAAATATTTACTCTCTCATCCTCTTTGCGGGGCTGAACCCTCATCATTTGAATATTTTGCATAGGTTGTTGTGGTTGCGCCTTCTTTTCTTGCATCTTTTCAATAAGAACAGGAAATTACTCTATGATATTGTCAAACTGTCGACAATATTGACATAAGGGATGCATGGGGTTTGTATAATCTCACGCGAATTGCCTTGCTTCACCATAGTTATAGTAGATCACCTGTCCATGCCCTCGTCTTGGTCCAGAGCCTTCTTCCTAGTCCTCGACCTTGGAATCCTCCATGTGCTGCTCCTGCACCTTGATCGCGAGGTCGGTTATCTTCCTGCATTCTATAGGTAGCGGTTTATTCCAACATTAGCTCATAACTCCTACAATGTTATTCATTGTGTTCTATAGACTTACAGAAATTGCAAAATGACTGTTGAGGGCTCTGTACAAACTTCTGCAATAGTTGCAATTATTAATGGCATGTTGTCCTGTAACTAGACAAATAGCGCACCACAACACATCTCCTGCACTCATCCCAACATTATTTTTTAGTTTCAAGGGTACATGCCCTACCCCTATAATATAATTCTTAAAGACCGGGAAATGATCCTTATGATGTCCAGGACTCTTACATTTCAGACACCAAATTTTAGCGCGCACCTTTAGTTTCCCTTCCCTTCCTTTCTTTAGGCACTGCAACTCCAAGAGCAGGCTCTCTAGTTGTGAATGATTCTATTACACTTCCTAGGTTCATATCCTTAATAGGAAATGCATCCAACCTCATCATGATCTCTAAGGCTTCTGCTTGCATTGCTATTTTACGTTGTGACAGAGGTATTCTTAAATGTGGCAAGAGTGATGCTATAAACTAGTCAAGATGCTGGGAATATGAGATTCTCATATTAGCCTACCTGATCAAGAATTTTGACCTCTAATCAAAGTCCAAAGGTGTCTCATCAACCTTCTGTTGGATTTCCTGAAATTAAATAACTGACTGCACCGCTAACTTAGGCTTACTAAACTCTAAATATCAATGCTAAATTAAAAATTTTCAATTACATTTTGCATGAGGAACTTATCTTTGTAAAATGAATTTTCATGTGGAAGGAAATGTATGCATTTTCATTTTACTACCAACTTGTAGAAGGATCTATATGCATTTCCATTTTGCAATCAATTTATTGCCTCCAAAAATTATCTGTCTACATTGTTTATAGATTTTTAATTATTTATCTATTTACATCGTCCATAATTTTAATTAAGAAACAAGAATATAAGAAAAAACAAATTAAATGAGCTATAGGGTCATTTTTATCATTGAACTACCGACCTCCCATTATGGAAGCGCAAACAAATTTTAGTTTAAACACTTTTTTCTCATTTTGATTAGACATAAAAAGCATACCCTCAAAATTTTCATAATCCCCAAGAAGTGCAAGGTCACATCCTTCATTTATGGTATTTCAATAGACCCAATCATCAAATTCATTCACTCCACCCAAACATAGAGGATCACAAATTGACTCTCTAGTTGACCCTTCATTCAATTACATCACCTAGGATTATTCGTAATTTTGTGTAGGTACATACAAAAAAAATGAAGAATGTATGGGATACAGTAACATAAAACTATGAAGAAAAACTTTCTAAAATACATCTCTATACTTCCCTAGAGTTGCATTTCCTGCTAAAGACACCAGGATCACAAATTGACTCTCTAGTTGACCCTTCATTCAATTACATCACCTAGGCTTATTCGTAATTTTGTGTAGGTACATACAAAAAAATGAAGAATGTATGGGATACAATAACATAAAAATATGAAGAAAAACTTGCTAAAATACATCTCTATACTTCCCTAGAGTTGCATTTCTTGCTAAAGACACCATTGCCTCTTAGGACTACATGACATAATTTATATTAAATTCACAAAGAAATACTATAAGGAATCCTTTAATCTCTTTCCAAATTCCATCTGAAAAATATCAACCAATGCCATCCCAAAAACAATTCCTCAACCACCCAAAATTTTCATTTGAAAATTTTCAACTACTGTCATCCCAAAAATGAAAATTACACAAATTAGCAAAAAATTACTGTAAAAATTTCCTCTACCACTTGCCAAATGTCATTAAAGAAAACTCAACCAATGCTATCCAAAAAATTGAAATCATTGTGTAAAACAAATTCCTAGTACTTTCTAAGTTGAATGGGTAGAATGTGAAATTATGTTATTTTTGAAAATGCAATAAAAATAGGGAAAAATATGACAAAAAGTGAAACTTTCCGTTTTGAAAATTTAATAAAAAGAAATTCCTTTATTTATGAAAATGATAAAAAATAAGGAAAATGGTGTTATAAGTAAAATTTGAACCCATATTTTCAATGGAGAACTAGAGCTTGACTTCAGTGCTACGGGAAAACAATTTTAGAAGTAAAAATTGAACCAATCTTATCCCTGGAAAACCATAACTTACTTTGGTTCCTTAAGCTTTAGACCACTCAACCACTCTAAAGAAAGAAGGATGTTGAAATAATATTAAAATAAATAATATTTATTAATGTAATCTATCTATTTTGGTTCAAAAATAAAAATAGACTAAGGTGTATGCATGGAGGAAATAGTGAAAATTTTGTGAAAATTCTAAGTCTAATATCAAGCCTGAAAAGTGAAAAATAGTGGAAAAGTATCTACTTCTAAAATCACGATATTAACTACACTTTTGAGTGTAGATCTTTGATGAAGAAATTCATATAAAACTTATGCAAATATAGAACTATGTAGTCTCGGTTGGTGAAATTGATCAATAGCTTACGTAGATATACATCTATGTAATCTTGGTTGGTGAAATTCATATAAAACTTATGCAGAGATACATCTATGCAATCTTGGCCTTTTGTAAGTAACACTGACCACCTGAAAGAATCTTGTGGATAGAACATATTGGTCTAGGATAAATTAGACTAGTGGCCTATACTGCAACCCCTCAACTCTAGTGAATAGAGCATTTCCTACACTGCAACATGCCTCGATTGTAGTGAATAAAGTTTTGGAGAGCATTTCCTACACTGCAACATCCCTCGATTGTAGTGAATAAAGTTTTGGAGCATCGAGTGAGGTGGATATTTATTTCAGAAACATCGACTGTAGGGAACATTTATTTAATTGAAGAGTAGACCGTAAAGAGGGTCAGTGCTGGCTAAAATGAAAAATGACATTATTTTTTTATAAAAATAAAATAAAATTTTGATAAAAATATTTAAGTCCAATGAAATTATTTTTAATTAATTAGAAATTTCAAATTTTCAATTTGAAAAATTAAGAAATTATAATATGTAGCATTGTTGCTTAGTATTTGCCTCTTACACAAAAAGTAATAAATTTATTATAATTAGGATAAAAAAAATACTACCACCAAGTAATTTTTATTTTTATTTTTTTAACTAGGATAAAAAATACTACCACCAAGTAATTTTATTTTTATATTTATAACCAATTTTTAACATATTTTTTACTAGGTTGAGTAACAAAGTTACTTTTATACATGTTGTGTTAAATGGAATGAGAAGCAAATCAACTTTTATATCCATCCTATGCATAAGACTATTGTTATAGAGGTAAACGAAGTTGTTTGTAAATAAAAATGTTAAAATCTATAAGTTATAAATAAATTAAATTGAAGTAGTAGAGCATTTTTTGTAACTATGAATATTATTATAAAACTTATTTAAAGCATAATCAATAATTTTTATTTTTTAAATATTTCAAATATATTTTTTATACTTTAAAAACCCATAAAGTGAAAGTTGACCATTCAAACTTATGAATTATTTTATTATGAAATTAAAATCTAGTTCTAAAATACATATTTGCTATATCTTAAAATAGTTTAATTTTAAGATACATAGTTTGTTTGAATTTGCAAAAATGGAAAATAATGGGCGTTATGCTTTTTGTGAATGTAAAGATGTACGTTAAAATATATAATTGAAATTTATTAATGGGTTAATAATGTGGTTGAAGGAATCAGAGTTTGAGATTGTAAATTAGAACTTGATTATACATCATATTTTAGAAGGATATCAAGCCATATCTATTTTAACTACTCGTTTAATAATTTTTTTAAGGGATTACATATTTAAGATGTAAAATTACATTTTGAATATGTAACTTTATCGTTTATATAAAAATTGATGAAAGATTTTTGCTATGAGAGATTTGATTCCTCTCAACTCTTAATACATATAAAGTTAAAATAAATATGTACTCATTGTTAAAATATATTTATATAAAATTACATATATTTTTATATAAATATATTCTTTTAATTTTTAGTTTATAAATATTGGTAATACATATAAATTTTGGACATGGTTTTATAATTTTATAATTTAATTTTTAATACATGAATTTTTATAATTTAATTTCAATGTACAGAGTGGACTATAATTAATTATTATAATAGTGTTTGTGATAATTTTTAGATATTTATTAGTTAATATGTTTGAAAATATTATGATTATTTTTTTTGTAAGCTGGGGCGGACTCTCTATTTACATGGCCATTATGAACCCCTCTACGGGGAAGGGTAGCCCAAGATTTGAACCCAAGACTTCCGGTTCGGTGAGACTTTTCATTTCCACGGCCATTGCCGCTTGAGCTACCCCATGTGGACGAAATATTATGATTATTAATAATATGAATTATCATTATTTAAATTTATTTTAATGTCACATGTATATTATTAATTTAGTATAGAAAATATTGTTTATAATTTTATTAATAAAAAAACATTACAATATCTCAAATTCAAATTATTATTTTTTAATCAATCTTAATATTACATTTTACTTATGTAATTACAATATTTCTTCCATATTGCCTTCCATTAATATTTCTTGAATTTAAAAAATAAATAAAAAAATACTTATTACCTTATAATATTTCACTTACCAAAAAAACAAAAAGCTTTATTTCACTTACCAAACAAACCAAACTATGAAGGAAAAAACGTTGTTTTTTCACTGGTTTATAATTTACTTTTAGATTAATTTAATAAAAAGACATACATCACAATAAAAGTGTTTTCTCATGATTAAACCAATAAATTACTTTTTAACTATAAGTATTGGTATTAAAATTTTATTGACGTGTGCACATGTTCGTAAGTCATACACTAGCTGAAATGTCTTTACCATCCCACTACAATATACTAATAAAACAACCCCAATTTGCGGGTTTACGACTCCTCTAAGAAATCCTATAAAAGACTTTGTGTGGATGGTTTAAGGAATCCTCTAAAAGACTTTGTGTTGATGGCATAAGAAAAACCATTCGTTTTTCAAGGAGCTCAATTGGGACACCGTTCAACGTATATCTAGAACACCAATTGTTCTCTCAATTAACATTCCTATGGAGGAAATGACGAGCAATAGTATTGACATGGAAGAGTACGTAGAGGTTAACTCCATAATATTGAGTAACCACATTAAAAACAACAACAATTTCTGCCATTGTAAGGAAAAAGAGTAAATTTAGCGAAGAAGAAAACAACAATGATTTTGAAGTGTTTTGAGAAACTCATCATTGCATTTGAAAATGTAGAGTTTTCTAGTTTGTTGTGTATTCATGTTCTATAAATATCAAAATTAACATGGGAGATTAATGGAGTTTACTCACATGGTAAGACAATAAAATTGGAAACCAAATTAACAATATTGTTAATGATGATCTCAAAGAATGATGTACATAGTGTACATATTAATACAATAGGTAAATTGTTGATTCAATTTCCAAAGTTTCTTGGACTCCAATAGATACTCACCATAACGCATACTAACGCAAATTTAACCCTGAGGATTAGGACTCTAACATTCCTCCTGAGGGGATGTATCAAATTCCAAGAATGAGAGCTAAAACTGCAAAAATGTACCTCAATGAAGAGCTGAATGTTTGTCAGAAATGGTTTTCAAAGGATGACCATAAACCAATGAGGGTGGTTTTTAAGGGAAAACCACAAACGATACCAAATTATGGGAGAAATCAAAGGTCTCAAACATTGATGGTTCAAAGATGACCAGCAACTCTGGAATTATCATAGCAGTTCCTCAAACAAACTAAATTTGGAACAATTCATAATATGGCATCCTCTGCTAGTGGAAGTGCTCCATAACAAATCTTAACATGATAAAAACATGCAATCATGCTCATAGAGTATAATGCTCATGGAGCATAAATCAAACAATTCTGTCAACAACTCTGAATTTGAGTTCTCAACTTGGACTCTAGGCCGTAGCCATGGGGGCTTCATTGGAAGAGCAATATCATACACTTGGGTTCATATTGGGGGATATATGTTGAGGAAAAAATGACATAATATATTGAGGGATAGTAAATGAATTTTATATTGGAAAATATAAAAAATGGAACTCAAAGTTGATGAAAAAATATAAAGGGGTATAAAAAATGTTAATGAAATTGGATACCTACAATATCTAGTGAAAGTAAGGGTTCTTTAAATTGGGAATTTGTATTGGGTTCATATTGTTAAGGGGTTAAATAATGTGATTTTTAGAGGGATTTTCCAATATGTAGTCAAATTAAGGGTATTGTTTAATCTGCCACGAACACACGCGATATGTGAGAGGTTCACTGAGTGAATTCCCCGTAGCTGTAGCAGTACAACTTTGACTATCTCTGACTTATGCTTGCTTGACAAATCTTTGAACTTGTAGCAGACCATCAATTCCATAAATTCCTCCCTTGTCAGATATAGGTTGAGAAGATGAATTATGCTTCACTACAAAGCTTCTCAATACTCTCGAACATATCTTGTCATTATAACCTCGCTATAACCTATAAATCTTCTTCAATGTTTTAGATCAACTCCAAGAAGAAATCCATCCAAAATAGGTAATCTTCCAACATTTCATTGTTCCATTACTTTTTTGCTGCAAGGTATCCTATAAGATAAATTCTCCTTCAGATAGTCACATCTCAAAGCACCCTATATGTAAGAAATTTGACTACCACGATGTCCATAGACAAAACTTCATCAATATGAAATGAGTTAACCATTGTCATTAAATTTCTTAAATTTTAAAAATTCTAAAGACAAGACATCGATACCATACTGTCATGGACATCGATACCATACTGTCATGACTCGAAAGTAATAATCTTCTCCACAAGTCCGCAATTCACTTCTTCAACAACTCAACAAGTGCAAAAAAAAAATGTGAGCCGACGATGTTACCTTCCTACACATGTGAGCCGACGATGTTACCTTCCTACACATGTTCACGTCTCTAGATAGATTCTTTCTCTCCAAGAGTCTAGGCCATCCTTCATGATATCAGGGCTCTACACACACACTTTGGTTTTCACAATACTCTGTTTCCATAGAGTGAATTCTTATTCAATACACATCAATCAAACTCGATTCCTTTCAGATTTAAACAACACTAGGAATAAACTCCATTGTGAAAAAAAATAGGATGATTTAATTATTGTTATGCTCCCATAGTTTGAATCAGAATCCAAAATAGCCACCGTTCGCTCTGAAACCCTTTACTGCTGGTAAAATCTATCTATTGATATGCAGTTCAACAACTTCAATGCCTCCTAGCCGCATAATTATTCACAATATCAGAACATGAGCCCTTTATAAAGTGCCGACAATCAACCCAACGTCGAAAACTTCACTAGTTTCATGAACACATTGGTTGGTTTCATGAACACATTGGTTGTTTATTCGTCTCAGATGATGCTTTTACTTGTCATCCCTTGAATTTGAAATCCCCACAGTTACATGAACGTCAAAATCATTATGCACATTGTTGAAGGAAGAAAATAATTGCACTTGTTATTGTTCCTTCAAAACCCGAAGATACCAGTCCTTTACCAGTACCACCAACAGAGAAAGAACCATCATATCCATAGTTACTTCAGCAGAAAGTGCTCAAAATGTTACGTACTTAAAAAAATGTTGGACAATGCTTGCTTAAAAAAATAAAGGCAATTAATACATCGTACAAGTGCATCTGATGGGATTTCATGTATGGTGCTTTGTCAATATGCGGTTCATGGTGCTTTTGTTGGATTTAGGTGCAAGGTATTATTCAACCTTTTATGCTAAGGGGATTAGGCTATTTGCAAGAGAGCAATCATGTAGTTAACAACAATATGAAATATTATGCTCGTAAGAGAGATTTCGACATGAACTAATCTATGAACAAACATTATAAACAAGAAGGTAACATATCTATAATGTACCTGGATTATAATTAAAATATACTTTGTAGAACATTCCACTCCACACGGTGAGACAAAACAAAAGAATGGCTTCTTCAAAACAAATTAGATACTCCTCACAGCGTGTGCAACAATCAAACAAATGGTCTTTAATCACAACTGTGCTATTCCGTCCACACAGTCTAACACCACCATAACAGGACCGTAACAGTTGCCGAGCTCATTTACATCAACAAAACTCAGTTTCTCAGATAAAACTTCGACAAGAAAGAAGGATTCAATGGGTTTCTATTAAGCCAATGTGACCAGGGTGCTAGTGAACCTTTCACTAATCAACAAGATAAATGAATGCATTTGGAACACACCAGTAAATAGGGTTTAATATTTTCATTTTTCTACAATTTTCTTCAATCAATGCCCAAATTTATGTACCTTAAAAACAACATTAGATGAATTAAACTATTAGCGAAACATTTAAATGAAGTGTTCTCTATTCTTATAGCAACCATTCAAAATCTGTGGCAATGTGTCAGTTTGTGTGACCGATGCAGAGTAACAATGCCCAAATTTATGTACCTTAAAAACAACATTGGATGAATTAAACTATTAGCAAAAACATTTAAATGAATTGTTCTCTACTCTTCTAGCAACCATTCAAAATCTCTGGCAACGTGTCAGTTTGTGTGACCGATGTAGAGTAACATTTACATTTAACACAAAAGAAACTCAATGCCACATCTTCAAGTCTCAAAAGTTTTCTTGCCTGGTCAATGACGGTTTTGCATGATTTTTAAATTCTTTTCGCTCCTCATCCTTCAGGCCATAAAATCATGTAGTTGTGAAGTCAAGCCTCAATCATACATATGCCATGGATGGACACACTCACGTTCTTTAGGATGGCTACACAAAACAAGTTGCTCACGTATTCAGTAGAGAAAATTAACCTCCGAAATTAACCTCCGCTCTGATACTATTGTAAGACAATAAAATTAAAAATCAAATTAACTACATTATTAAAGATTATCTCAAAAATTGATGTACATCATGTACATTTAATACAATAAGTAAACCATTGATTCAATTTTTTAAGTTTCTTGGACTCCAATAACTACTCACCATAACACACTCTAATCCAAACATAATTCAAAGGATTACATGTCTAACCTACACCCATCATAATTGATCAAATCTTCTAAATAGATATAAATTTAATGAAAAGTTTGATATTAGAATTGCCATTCTTTATTGATAAAGCAAAATGAATGTCGATTTATATTGAGAAAATAGAAAATCATACCCACAAGTGGATTGAAGACTCTGAAAGTCATAAAAATAAGCTTTAGTCTAGAAAAATAAAAACATTATCATATATGTACATTCATATCCATACTCAAATCTCTTTATCATCTTTATGTCATTTTAATTTATGGTACAAAATTATCTTTCAATTATTAATAAAACAAAACAAATAATAAAGTAAGTATCATATTGTTATATATAAAAATCTGGTTGTACACATAATTAATAGTTAAGAAATTTGATCTGAATTCAAATTATATTAATATTTCCATATAATTTTTTTATAAAGAATTGATGATACACAATTAATAGTTATAACACTCAAAAATAATATTGTATTTATTTAATTTTTTAAATAATTTCAATTTCTGAAAATTTATTTAAAATATATAAAAATAGCCATTTCCACTCCTTTTTTTTTTCAATTAATAACTAAATTCTCTCATTTTAACTCAATAATTACAATATGATTACTTTCCAACTAATAAAAAATTATTTTTTAATCATAACATAAAATAAATAACAAATAATTCATTTATATATATAAAAAAAGATATTAAACCCAAACCAACCAACTATATCTATAGTCTCTCCTGAACACAAGATTAATAATCTTAAAAAAAAAAAAAACCTTAGATCCATAAATAGCAAGGTATTAGCATGAACACAATAATTCCACACATATATATACACACACGTTCTTGGCAAAAGATTGTAAACATGAAGATTAGGCGGCCAGGAAATACCCAATCGCCAAGTGCATCGGAAGATGCCACAAAATGCCATTATCTTTGTGGTAGAGATATATTTGCAATATAATATTTAGTCAATCCATATCATTATTCACTTAATCCATAGGAATGTTATTATCTATCCTCACCAAGTGCATCAGAAGATGTCACAAAATGCCATTATCTTTGTGGCAGAGATATATTTGCAATATAATATTTAGTCAATCCATATTATTATTCACTTAATCTATAGAGAATGTTATCTATCCGGTATCATGTGTCTGCATAAATTTTTTGTAATATGTGTTTATGGGGTAAGGCAATGCAATACATTTCCTTGGTATATAGGATTTTTATGTTGCAGTATTTTAATTATAAAAATATGGGAATATTTTATTTATAATTG
>APFE030038543.1:2276-66226 GCA_000404065.3 Pinus taeda
ATAGTAAAGCATTTCACCCGACATCAGAAAGATTAACGACCTCATGCTTTAGGGGGCAACTGTTATGGACATTTTTGGACACTTCAACCCCAATCATAAATGTCCATAAACTAAGGGCTCCTAACTCCCTAAAAGTTTTTCTTCACTGCCTAAAGGAACAAGGTCAGATGATTACATAATCTCCTAGAAGTTCTCCACTAAAAATTGCTCATAAATGGTCAAAATTGGACCATACTGAAAGCCCAGTGTAGACGGTGAGATGCATATCACCTTCCCAGTGTACAAGATGCAGTGCATACTGAATTTCTCCTATGTGGGGTGCGATGGTCGGGAATGGACAAATGGCAGAGGCAAAATGCGAGCTGGAAGATCATGGAATCTTCTAGAAGCTTCCCCTCTGACACTTGACTATCTGTTTTCGACCAGGGATGAGTAAGAGATCATCATTCTCCAAGTGGAAGCAGGAACTATCAGAGAGAGGACACTAATCAAGATCCCAAAAGATGACTCACCTCCCTATAATCATCTATATATGGACCCCTCATCACAGAGATCTAGAGGCTGGAATTTTTTACCTTATAAAGTAGTGCTGTTGGTTTTCTGGTGTAATTTCATAGTGATGGGTGATCTAAGATTTACTTGAGGTGAAGAAGGGCCTTCTTGCTGGAGGATGATGCTGGGTCAGAACATATGGTTGTAATCCTCTTGCTATTTTTCATCTTAATAAAGCTATTCAAGTTTCTCTCCATATTCTTGTATGTTTCATTATATATGCATTTGTATGGATAACACACATCTGGTCTTGTGTTATTTATGAATATAGATCTTTGTTCTTCGATAGTAGTATGTTGCTGTGATTCCATAGGTGCTCTTTGAAGCTAGCCAGACAAATCAGAAGTGGTAAGGCTCTATTAGGAAGGAGAGGAAATCGAGCGCAAGACTAAGGTTCGTCTCCTTTGTTCCACTCCTATCTATTTTCATAAAGGAAAGCGAAAGTAGACTTTACTTGTTTGTTTCTAAGATATCCACCAATCTTAGTGGGAATAGCAGCATCCAAGTGGACACTGTTCCTAGTAACACTTCCTCCTCCCTGACACATCTTCTTAAGATCTGATCTAGGCAATGTTTGAAGAGATTGCTCCCAATCCAGGTGAAAGGGGTGCTTTTCCTTACTATCTTGCTCTTTTCTTTTGAGGAAAGGTGTGGTGGGAACTGTGCTGAAACCAAGTAGTTTTCCATATCAGAAAACCATGGAGAGAGTATTGAGATAGCAAATAGATGTTCATCTGGCATTTGGTAATCCACCATTCCTTCTTCACCTACAGGAAAATTTACTCTAGACAAAAAGTGAGCAACAATATTTTATTTACCAGGCTTATCAATAATGGTCAAATCAAACTGCTGCAATAAAAGAAACCTTCTAATAATGCGAGCATTTACATCTGACTTGTTCATTAAATATCTAATTGCAGCATGACCAGTGTACACAAAGGTTTGATAGCCTCTGATATAATGTCTGAATTTGTTTAAGGGATGCACAACAACTAGGAGTTCCTTCTCGGTCACTGTATAGTTTAACTCGGCCTTTGATAAGTTTTTGCTTATAAAGTATATGGCATAACACAATTTTTCTTCAATTTGTCCCAAGGCTGCTCCTATTGCTTTGTTCAAGGCATCTATGTAAATGTGGAAAGGTAGGGCCTATTTTGGGCCTCTCATAATTAAGGCAATCACGAGCTTTCTTTTCAAGGTATATAGGGCTTCTTGACAATTTTCCGACCATATAAACTTGACATATTTACCTAAGAGGCCAAACAAAGGAGAGGCTAGCTTGTTGAAATCTTTAATAAATCTCTGGTAATACCCATCTAAGCCTAGGAAAATTTTGACATCTCTCACTTTTTGAGGAGGTGGGACCCTTTGGATGATGGCAATTTTGTTGGGGTCCACTTGCAATCACTATTGAGATATTGCATGACCTAGCACGGTCCCTTTAGTCATAAAAAATTGACATTTTTCTGGACTGAGGGATAGGTTCATCTCAATACACTTTTCCAAAACTTTTCGAAGATTAGATAAGGCTTCCTAAAAGTCAAAACCATAAGTTGGAAATTCATCCATGTATATCTCTACTGCATCATGAACCAATTCAGAGAATATACTCAATACTGCTCAAATGGAAAGTGTTGGGAGCATTGCATAAACCAAAAGGAAGGACCCGGTATGCAAAGGTACCCCAAGGACAAGTGAAAGCGGTCTTATATTGGTCTTCCAGGCTTATTTGAATCTGATTGTACCCACTAAACCCATTTAAGGAAGAGAAAAACTTTTTCCCTGCTAGACCGTCTAACACTTGATCTATGAAAGGTAAAGGAAAATGGTCATTTTTAGTGGCTTTGCTCAATTCCTGATAGTCGACATAGATTCTCCACGTGCCATTTTTCTTTGGCACTAGCACCAAAGGAGAGACCCATTCACTATCACAGATGGGATAGATGAATCCTGCATCAAGCAATTTCTGTAGTTCTTCCTTAACAATATCTTTAAGTGTTGGATTCATCCTCCTTTGGGGCTGCCTGATTGGCTTGCAATCCTCCTTGATGTATATATGATGAGTACATACTGAAGGGTGCACTCCCTTCATCTCCTTATAACTCCAGGTGAAGGCATCTAGGTGTTTTCTCAGGAAGCTACACAGTTCCTTCTCTTGGGAAGTGGATAGGGATGGATTGATTTTCAAGGTTCTTTCTGGGCCGAACTCTATATTCTTAACATGGAGAGGAGTGGAGTCGACTGCACAAAGATTGGTTGAGGGGTTGTTTTGGGTTTCTCTTACTATGTCCTCTAATGGTGATACACTAGGAGGTGGATTTTGAATTATATTTTCAATCATATCATCCTCATCTTACGGTTTCACCCCCATGGCGATTTCTAATGCACAAAGCAGTGTAGAATAGACTTCATCCTCATCTTCCTCCTCCAACTAGAGAGGTAGATCATGTTCTAACAAGGGTTGGGCAGGAGGATATAGGATTAACTACTTGGACATATGCCCGTTCTTTATGGTCATGTTCCCGGCTCAACAGCTGATGTAGGCATTGGAAGTAGCCAACCAGGGTCTTCCCAGAATCAGAGGATACCCAGTGAGCTTTTCCTTTCATTGGAGAAATAAGAAATTAGTAGGTTACTCCCAAAAATCAATGGAGACCATCACATCTTCCAAAATCCCCTCACTGGTCACGATGGAGTGTTCTTCCTCAAGGAGCCCTAGAGGTTGAGTTTGAGCATTGTGTCCTTTTTCATCACATTAATGGTAGCTCTTAGATCAATCAAGGTGTGTTGGATCATGGTGCCATTGAAGTGGACATCAACTACTGGGCTTCTAGGTTCTCGATACTTTGGACAGATTACCTGCCCCAACATCAAGTCGGACAGTTGTCCTATGACATTGATGGTTGGGGCATCTCTCTTGCGCCTTCCTAGATGCCTAAAGAACTTCTCTTTGATCAATCTATTGTAGATAGGCACATCTTTTATGGCTTGAAGAAGTGGTATCTTCACACATAAATGTTTCAATTCTCCTAGGAGTTCAATTTCTTCTGGGGTAGGCTGGACTGTCACGGATTGTCTCTTAGGAAAGGGTGGATTCTTTCCTCTTTATCTTCCTCAACCTCCCTGAGTGGAGGTTGGATATCTGGGAGAACTTTCCTAGATTGCAAGTTAATTTCCCGAATCTCCATAGCATAGGTTGGGCATGATGGTCCCCCACTATACACTTGTTGAGCCTATCTATTGTTCGGGTTCAGATTTGGTTAGGCAGGCATTTGGGGTTGCTTTGGAGGAGCAAGAGGTAACGGTTGTGGTTGGGCAGGTGATGGAGGCAAAATAGCAGGAGGAGAGCTACATTGGGGCCTCCACCCCTGATGAGGTGCATTCCACTAAGGTGGTGGCAGAGCATAGGATTGAAATGAATGGCTAGCAGGTTGGGCATGATATTGAGATGTGAAGGAGCAAGGAGGAGGAGTGGACCAGGAAGGATGAGTAGGGGGGCCCCAAGGAGGTAGGGAAGTGACTTGATTGGGGTTGTAGTATGCCTAAGATGTCCCTTGCATCCCCTGCTGGCATGGTCTAGGTCCATGCGACCTTCTTTAGTTTATGTAATAGAGCTGTTCAGTGACTCCCTCAGCCCCTTGATATATAGCTTTAAGTCTGGGTAAGGAAGGACACTTGTGCGTAGAATGATTTTCTTCACAGACTGAGAAAACTTCTATAGATTTCAATGGGCATTCATTCCTAGAATGCCTCCTGGTGCACCTAGGGAAAAAAATGGCCAAAGCCCTCTCTGCTTCCTCTTGTTTCCTTTTGATATGCAAGGTATCTATTTTCATGGGAAGAGTCTACAACATCTCACTCTTGAAGTCTTCCAACATGTGTCCAATTTCTCCTTTAATGGATGAGTTAGATTAAGAGGTACTAGCTATGGGTTGACTCCCCCTACCTTTCTTTCTAGTTGCTCTAGAATGGTTTCTAAAAACAGTCTTTATGTCCTCATAGGATAGTTGGTAGTTGTCTCCCCAAACCAATAGATGCAGGGTGTCTAAAAGATCTTCCCAAATTCCCCTGCGCATGACCAGTTTCAAAGATTCAAGGTCAAGTGTACCCTTGACCCTTTTGTAACTGAGCTGGAACCTCTCTTCATAGTCCTCCAGGCACTCATCACTTCTGATGGTCATTCGGAAAATTTCTTCTTTAGTATCTTTTGACCTACAATAATCTCGATACTTATTGTTAAAGGCTTGCTGCATCTAAGCCCAAGATGTGATGCTATTGCCAGGTAATACTATGAACCAGTGCAAGGCTATATCCTTGAGAGTAGAAGGGAATAGTTTCAACTTTTTCTCTTCTTTTGCATAGTCATAGGTTCGATAGATAACAACAAACTCAAACAAAAAGGTGTTAGGATATTCTGTAGTCATACCATGGAGATGAGGTAGGGCAGAAGGGCTTATATTCTTCATTTTGGTGTCCCCATTTTTCTCCTGAATGGGAAAGGCACCCTCTATTCTATCTCCATTCCACCCTAGCATTTATGTGTTCAGCAATTGGCTCCAAAGGAATATTTTATTCTTCTTCTTCTTCCCCTATAGGTTCTTCAAATATTTCTAGCTGTTCACCTAAGGGTTCTTCTTGATCGCAGCCACCAAAGAAGAGAGAAGGTTGGCTATGTGAAGTAGTGGGGGTGTTGGGCAAGCATTTTCTTGAATTATCTCTATTCCTATGAGGCATGAAAGGAAATCTTTTTGGTTGGTTTTTGTTTCCTTTTCCCCACACTGATAGTACCTACAAAACTGAAATTGATTGAACAAAAAAAAATTGCAACTAACTGAAATGAACTTGCTGAAATGAAATTTGTAGAATTGAAGAGGAAAGTAAGGAGATGCAGAACTTGAAAGAAGAGAAATGACTAGTCTCCTTTTGCTGAAATGAAATTTGCAGAATTGAAAAGGAAAGCAAGGAAATGTAGAACTGAAGGAAAAGAAAGGACTAGTCTACGTTTGCTAAAATAAACTATTAGCAAAATGTTGCAATAGAAAATAGAAGAAAGCAGCAATCACGGAATACTCTGATGCTTCCCTAGAAACGATGCCAAAAAGATGGTGAGCACCAGTATTGCAACAATAATCCTGCAACTCCTAGGCTGCCTACTTTACTCTTATCAACCCAGTAATTCGTAACAAGCTTGGAAGTGATGGTGCTATATGCACAAGTACTAGTTCTTACTACAGGTTGTCACTTGGTCAGCTGGCGTAAGATCACTAGGAGCTCAAGCAAACTTCTATAGATTCTAGAAGAAGCCCTATATGTGATGAAAGAGAGAAAGACTACTCTACATATACTACTGTAACTGTAGAAAGGAGAAAGACTGAAATGTAAAGAAAAGCAAGTAAATCCTAATTAACCAACTAATCCTACTTTTGCAGAAAGCACTATGGAAACCATGAAAAGAAATTCATTACCTACTCAAGAAAGTAAACAATATCTAACTAAAATATTTCTGGAAGTAAATGAGCAAAAAACATCATTTTGGATTTTTATGTATTTTTATGTGAATTTGTCATGCATGTAATTTATTTGTTTGTGAATGTGGCAGTGAATAGGTGGCATTAAAGGGCATTTTTGGGACTTGAGAGGATGTAGGATGGTGCGGATGGGTCCTAGGAGGTCTTAGGTGACCTTCTAAAGGCTTTTCCCACACTAAACCTTCAAAAGGAAGCCTACAAGAAAATCTATAGGAGGACTCAGGAAATCTACAGGAGGAAAAAAACGTTCTATAGGAGGCCTATAGGAGGAGGCCGAGAGCAGTTTTCACTATTTTGAAGGTGTGAGAGTGGGTGGAAAAGGTGGATGAAGGTTGGAATGATGTGTTAGGGAACCTAGGGTCTAACAAGAATCATTAGGAAAGAGAAAGGTGATTGGATTTGCTCAAGGAGAGAGGAAGAAATTCTATAGAAAATGTAGGAAACAAAGGAAGAATTGAGGGGAGACTTGGGCGACCTGTAGGGCATGGATTAGATGGAGGAGGGGACGGTGAATAGGCTAGCCTGCTGCTAGAAGATATATGCTACATAAACAACTGATAGTTAACCAATGAGATTAAGCAAGCAAGGAAATAAGTGCATCTAGAAAAATAGAGTTTTGCATCAAGCTAGTCTAAACTATGATATATGAAAGGAAATGTTGTAAGAAAGGAAAGAATTAAAGAAGACTGTTGTAAATGAAGAAAAAAACATGATGGAGAGGTTCTGAAGTAAAGCAAGACTATACTATTAACCAACTAAAAAGCTGCAAACACTAGAAGTCCTATGAATGAGGAAAATTTGTGTTTTTGGGGCAACAAGAGGGTATTTGCCTCAAATCATGGTCCCAAAGGGAGGAAGAGAGGCCAAGGCATTGTTTCTAGCCTTCTAGATCTTTTCTTTATCACTTCTCAACCTGCTATAGAAAGTACAAATGGAAGAAAACTATTGAATCATCAAAAGCAACCTATTCTTAACCATGAAAGAGATACATCTAACAACAACCTAATCTACAACTAAACTAAAACATAAAAATACAAGTAAAGAGGAGGTTGGCTGCTTGGATTGGGTCCTAACCCAAGATCTTTAGCCCTCTGAGCTAACTCAGTGCTAGCTCAAAAAGGATTCCATCTTTATTTCCAAAACAATAACAAGATTACATGGAACTGTCAAAATAATAAGCTCGAATTTGAGCAGAGTTTACATAAAAAAAAGTACAACAAAAATCCAACAAAAATCTGACCCTAGTGAGGCCCCAGGCCTCTCTACTTATACAAATTAATCTACCAATAGCTTCCTTAAAATTAGGGAGGCTTGGATCCCAAAACTCGAGATAATCATTAGTCATCCTCCACTTTCTTGGTTGCCTTCTAGTGCATGACTTGGCTGCTTGTATTCCGAGTGGAATGAAGGGAAATTCGAAGTGAGGAGTAATAAATGAGGGGGATTCCCTCCTATAAGTCCTCCCCTTTGTTCACTTCGAGTTATTGCTTCCATTTTTCCACTGGAGCCTTGACTTTGACCTCAAAAATCATCAATAATCTGCATCAAACACATGTTAGACCACATGGCATCATAACTAACTCAACTCACTCTATAAGCATAAATATAATTATAAAATCATACAATAAGCTAAGAGAATGGTTGATTTGACTAGTTTAGGAGATAAAATGAGCCCATATAACTACCCATTTATGAGGCTCATCAGTAAGTTACTTCATATTTCTTCTATCTGTTTGTATACATCTTCAGATAATAATCTTTATGAAGTGAAACATGAGAATGAAAGGAGGTCCCATGAGGATATTATATATATCAACTCATTGAAGAAGATTACGGTCAAATGAGAGTATTAGAATATGAACATGAACTTTTCAATCTCCAATATGAGATAGAAGAAAATTTTAAAGAAGAACCTATCATTAGTGTAAAATATCAATCAAGAAAGATTGAAGATGCATTGATGGATCCTCCATAATACAAATAAATAGGTCTAGTTATGGCTTTGAGGTTGTCACATAAGTCTATTCAAAATAATATTATTATTGCTCTAGAAGATATAAAAAAAAAAAATCAGAGGAAAAAAAAGGTAGGAGTTATTGAAGAAATATGAAAACCAAGACCAAGAAAAAGCAATTCTAAATGCCAAACTAGAAGATTCAATCAAGAAGGATGGAAGAACTTAGGCAAAGCAAGATAAAAGAAGAAGAGGTAAGTGTAAGGATGTAGAAGATGATATTATTTCTTTAAAATATGATATAGAAAAAGGTAATAATTGGATGATGAAGTATGAAAGGAAAGAGCATAAGGAAATCCCAGAAAATAGGGATCACAATATTCTAAAAATTCAATTAAATGAATCTAAAAGGATTGAGGATTCCTTGTTAAATAAGCTTAAAGAAAAGTTGTAGGAATATGAAGAATAATAAGTTGTCTCTAGAAAGAAGAAATTAGAGGAAGAAAATCAAAATTCAAAGTTGGCCAAAGGAACCAAAAGTTTGAACACAATTCTTAGAAAACAAACATGTCCCTCATCAAGATAGGTCTTGGTTATAAGGAATGTCATGGGACACGAAATGGAGAAAAAATGAAGAGTTATGCTGATACATTCATGAGATCTACTAGTAATGCAATTAGTTAAGAAAAGGACTAACATAAGTATGTGCATATTAACAACACAAGTAGTATTAAAAGAGGAGTAAAGAATAACCAAGATGCTCATGAAGCCAACCAGAGCAAGGAAATAATCTAGTATGAGTTTGAAATTGATAATACATTAGGAGTTCATTCTAATCCTCTCAAAGGATCTACAAGAAACATTGGAATATGTGAAAAGAATTAACAAAGAGATGAATCCTTTCAAAGGTGAACCCATGGAAAGAACAATTATTTCAAAGATAGAAGCTATTATCAAACTTATAGGAACAAATATATGGGAAATCAAATCAGAAGTTATAATAATAGGCAATATGAACCATTTTTTCCATTATTCAAGTTCAATAAATAATGATTTGAATGTCACAATATTGGGCATATAACTCGTGATTGCAGAATTAACATGAGATGGTTTGATGAAAGATCCAGGGAAGAACTAGGTTTCGCTACTAATATAAGAATGATCACCAAGGTATAGGGATGAAAATAGGAACAAACAAATATCGATATGACCACTTAGATCTATATGTTGGCAAATGATTCTTCAAGTATATGTAAGTTTGAGATGAGATGAAACTTGAAGCAGTAGGAACCTGTAAGATTGACTACTCTGAAAAAAGTAATGGAAATAATATGGAAAACATATATAAGAAGTTGATATTTGAAGAAAAATGTAGATAAAAATAGGATTAAATGAATCCAAGGAATAGGGGGAGAAATTATGAAAAACAGTGTAGAAATAAATTGAGCATGCAAGAACATTTGACTACAAATTTAAAATGTGGAGTGAAGATGCAAATGGGATTGATCAAGCAGAAGGCAAAGGAATAATAGTTCAAGGAGGAGAAATTCAAAACGGGAGTATGATTCCAAAACCGTGATCGGGAAAAATTGTGGGAGGAGGGCCTATTCATAGGGGGAGAAAATCCACAAGAAGATATAGGAGAAGTTATGAAACATTGGACCAATAGTAAGTAGTCACTAAATGAGAGACCATCTTTAATGAATCTCTTTGCCATTGATGTCAATCGAGGAGAGATAGTAGATATTGACTAACATCCCAAGGGAAAATTTTGTAGCAGGAAAATAGGGGGAGTTTCATCCATTTCTATTAATGACCATCAATGTATAGTAGTGTTGCCATCAATGACAAGGGGGGGATTGTTGGACAATGTGTTTTCATTGATGACAACCAATGTGATTTCGTTCATGTTAAAGGAGGTGTAATAGCCTAGACATATTGGAGAATTTGTTGGAGCTATTTCAATCAAATGAGTATGCAAAATGTTTGATTGGATATCCTCTTCGAGAGCTTTTAGATGGTATACCACACTTGTCCAAACTCCTCTGAAATGAGAAGAAAACCTAATTTTGAAATAAAAAATGGTAAAAAGTTGTCAAACCCAAAAAATTTAACAGTCCTGCAACTCTAGGGTGGATCTATGTTTTTATGGGAAATTTATGATGGGTGAATCACTAACATGTATGATGTTTAATGAGTGGGTCAGACCTGTCAGAGGTTGTGCTCCCAGAACACACCTCCTATCACTCTAGACAATCAAACAAATGGAACGTTGCAGGTGGACCCTCCCATGATGTGAATACTAGGTAGATCCCTTGAACAATAAAACAATGCAACGTGGAAGGTGGACCCTTCGACTAATGATGTGGATGCATAGTGGAATGAGATGTCGATTACCTAGGTGGATGAAGAAGATGATGTAGAATGCCAGGTGGTAGCATGATATTGGTGCACAAGTGTAGGTGGATCAACACATGGATGATGTCATGGCAGTATGATAGGGTGCCATGTGGCATTTCAATTCAACATGATTGGATGGCCAAGTGGGCCATATTTGAGTGACACATGGGACCACTCAAAAGTGTCATGTGACACAATGACATCATGATTACATCAACACTCATTTGACCATGGGAAATTAAGCCCTTGTTCATATTGCATTCTCACATGTGGAAGAAGGTGAAGCCCCAAGTTCTCGGGGTTTCCCTATTTGTGACCTAGGTGTAAAAAATGGTCATATCACATACTCATATCACATTGTCATATGGGCATAAGCTCCAGGTTGAAACTCCAAGTTATGTTTGGCCCAATGGGCATGATATTTCATCATCACATGTATAAATAAATGGGTGTTGGAATGGTGTGAGTATTGAATTTGGAAAACAAGCGTCTCTATGACATTGTGGTTAGTACAAGGAATTATAATTTCTAGGTTGTGGTTGGTTGCGTGTCCGAATCAAGTAGAAGTATGCAAAACCTTATATTTTTGCAGCATGGAAATATAATATACATTTTGATTGAACATGGAACACTGTAGCATAGGTGGATTTGTGCTTGTTTTCATGGTAGGTGGTAATGAGTTCAAGTCCCACATAGTTTTTTATTTCTTAGCTTGACAACGTAATACAATTCAAAATGATTTTTTGTGCATAATCTAATAAAAAACACTTGTAATGGAGGTGGTGATGGGCTTGTTCATTGCACGTGTGGTCTTGGGTTTGAGTCTAGTGCCTATGGTTTTTAAACAAAAGTCATGCCAAAATCAACTTGAGAACATATTATAACAAGGAACGACATGCAGCATAGGTGGTGTTGGACTTGGGTTGCATGGCTAAGGTCACAAGTTTGAATCCAGTCTCAAGGTTGGAAATTTTTGGAGGCTGGACCTAGTAGGCACTCATGGTGTGAATATTTTCAACTCTTGAGGGTCAGTTTGTCAATCCTTTAATTTTTATTAATTTTTATTATGTTTTTGGATTTTGTTTGAAGGCCGAATTAATTCTAAGAAGGGATATGACATAATGATTCAAGGGCTAACATGAATAGTCAAGAAGATGAGTTATTGAAGATAGGACACTATTTTTTATTTTTGATATGTATGTATGTATGTATGTATGTATGCATGCATGCATGCATGTATGTATATGTATGTATGTATATATATATGCATGTATGTATATGTATGTATGTATGTATGTATGTACATACATACATACATACATACATACATACATACATACATACATGCATGCATGCATGCATGCATACATACATACATACATACATACATACATACACATACATACATACATACATACATACATACATACATACATACACATACATACATACATACATACATACATACATACACATATATATGTATATGTATGTTGCAGCTTGTGGATCTAGTTTGAAAGATTATGAAAATTGGTCCAATATGTTTTGTTGAAGGAGGTGGGTGACCCCATCATAGGTGGATGCCTCATTAGGTTGGTGCCTTACTCAAGCTAGAGCCTATGGTAAGTTATTGGTTACATATTTTGGAGGTAGGTTCCTCCATTAGGTGGAAGCCTACATCAAGATGGTGCCTACATCAGGTTGGAGCCTAGAACAAGTTGTTGCTCGCATATCTTTGGGGGTTGGTTCCTACAATAGGTTGGTTCCTCCAACAGGTTGGTTCCTACAAATTGATTAAGGGGGATTCGTGTCTCCTTCTGGTTGGTGACAGTAAACTATTGTAATCAAAGGTTGAATGAAAATATAAGAAGAATTGTGGTTTTCCCACAAGGAATTCCACATATATCTAGTTTTCTCATTTTTTGATCCGATGATTGTTCTTCTTGAAGAACTATTGTGTTTTAAGTTATGGTAAATTGTCAAATTATTTAATTTGGTTAAATTGGACATTACACAAATTCATCCCCCCCTCCCAACGTAATCATATTTCCAATAAATGTCCATAATGTTGGGCATCTCGCTAAAGAACTTATATGTGCTCCTTAAGTATGTAGGGGGTATACACAATGATCTACGGAAGAAAGTCATGTTGCTTAAGTCGAGATCGATGGACAAGGCTTGTGTAAAAGCACAATTCCTGTAGATGATAGGCTATAAGAAAGGAGAATAAATTATATTGAAGAAGAAGGATCATCGTGATGCTTCTAAGGAGGGGAATACGTGGAAAGGAAGAAAGATAAAACATGATAGCACAACGCACCAGTGCAAGGATCCCAACAACCATTATAAACAATATAACATTGATAGTCATAAAGAGGAGAAGTGTTGGAAGTTGCATCCATATATTAACCCAAAGAATAAAATAAATATAATAATAAGAATACTAATCTCATGGCCACTAATTTAGGCAACAAGGTTAAAAGAAGCTCAAACGTGTATGAGAAGATCATTTGTATGTAAGTTTGGAAGGAGGTGAATATGAGTAACCTTTAGCAATGATGTTGTAGCAATTTATACACAACCACTATTATCTATTTATTTGTATTCTTGGCCTTGACAAGACTACTATATAAAAAATGAGTATAATGAAAGTAGAAAAAAAAATCAAAAAATCTCAAACCAACCAATCAAATTGATCATTCATGCATAGATGATTTATCTAGGGTTTGAGCTAAGCACCTGAAATCTTCAAAGGTTGGTGGCAGATGTTGGGTTTGATGCAAATATTATTGCCTCAACCAAGAGATATTATCCTCCAAAATAGATCCAAAACCTACAAATGATCACCACCAAACAAGGAGCACAAATGGCCTTCCACGAAGGATTGTCAGCTTAAATAATGAACATAAACATGAAAAATAGATTATACATTCAAATATGATAGGATGGAACATTTCACTTCTATTAATCATGAAATAGATACAAAACATATACCATCAACAAATGATATCCTCCCCTTTAGCTTGTAGGATGGTATCCTTCCCCAATACAACAAATCTCCTGCACTATGGTTTAGATACTATATCTCCCACCCTTTCCTATTGGTGAGATTACATAGGTTTATTCTATCCTCTGGGAGAATGTAGTGAGACACCTAGGGGCTTGAGAAGCTAGGAAACTTCTACAAGAATGGACCCCTAGCCAACTCATACACAAGTGGTTCAAGTTGACCTCCTCGGGACTATAGAAAACTTTTTCACAATTATGAGGTTTTTCTCAATTATCTAAATTATCAAAATAATTACTATCTAAAAATTATAAAATTGTGAAAAAATAATTACGAGAAATAACTCAATCATGTAATTCCACCTTTTTAACATGGGATAAATCTCACATAAGTAAAAGAAAAGGTGAAAGGGGATGCATCCTAGGTAGAAACTGAGGTAAGTTTAACTTGGGTTTCTCTCACTATAATGGAGTGGTAAATAGGGTTATAACAAATTCTGCCTAATGTATGAGGTTAGAAGAGAAACTGATGGCCAAAATGAACTACAAAAAGCTCAAAGCTCAAAATGGGAGGAAGGAGCCAATGTTATGAAGCTCGATTAGAGGAACTCAAGTGCTAGAGTTTGAAATCTACTGATAACATCCTTGAGGTGAGCATAACCACGCTTAGTCATAAAGAAATACTGAACATGGATAGCAAGAACATACACTGTAGATCCATGATATGAAATTCTAGGACATCTCCACGAACAATACATAATGGATCCATGTGACACATTAGAAAGATCATAGCCACCAATAAATACAATGTGGATCTATGTCACAATAGACATCAATAGGACTATGAACACATAACATACAAGAGGTTACCTAGAGTAGTATGAAAAATACATAAATGATAAATAACATGGCTACCTGGGAAGGGTGTCGTATAAGGGTGAGATGTCCCTAACCTAGGGTCTTAGACATAACCCTGATGGTACAAATATATTACATGTGAATATATGAGTTGATGTTGATCATGGTAGAAATCACTTGATTACCAGTTAATTAGGTATACCATTAATAGAAGAAAGGGGACCCACAAATGATGAAAATGGACCCCAATATACCTAGTACAGTCCATTAAGTGTGAATATATGAGCTGATTTCGAACACTCGTGGACTTGACCGATCATGATTCATTGATGTAATCCCACTATCAATCATGAGTAAACCTTCCACTGAGGTCTGTAAGCTCCAAGGTACTACTGGTTCCTTGATCAAACTCCTAGATAATGAAAGAAAAAGAAAAGGTGAAAGGGGATGCATCCTAGGTAGAAATTGAGATAAGTTGAACTTGGGTTTCTCTCACTATAATGGAGTGGTAAATAGCGTTATAACAAATTCTACCTAATGTATAAGGTTAGAAGAGAAACTGATGGCCAAAATGCACTACAAAAAAATCAAAGCTCAAAATGGGAGGAAGAAGCCAATATTGTGAATCTCGATTAGAGGAACCCTAGTGCTAGAGTTTGAAATCTACTGATAACATCCCTAATGTGAGAATAACCACACTCGATCATAAAGAAATAATGAACATGGTTTCCAATAACATACATTTTAGATCCATGATATGAAATTCTAGGACATCTCCATGAACAATACACAGTAGATCCATGTGACACATTAGATAGATCATAGCCACCAACAAATAGAATGTGGATCTATGTCACAATATACATTAGTAGGACTATCGACACATAACATAAAAGAGTTGTCCTAGAGTAGTCTACAAAATACATAAATGATACATAACATGGCTTCCTGGGAAGGGTTTCATATAAGGGTGAGATGTCCCTAACCTAGGGTCTTCAACATAACCCCGATGATACAAATCTATGACATGTGAATATATGAGTTGATGTTGAGCATGGTAGAAAGCACTTGATTACCCATTAATTAGGCATACCATTAATAGAAGAAAGGGGACACACAAATGATGAAAATGGACCCCAATATACCTAGTACAGTCCACTAAGTGTGAATGTATGAGCTGATTTCGAGCACTCGTGGACTTGACCAATCACGAGTCATTGATGCAAGCCCACTATCAATCATGAGGAAACCTACCACTGAGGTTTGCAAGCTCCAAGGTACTACTGGTTCCTTGATCAAACTCATGGATAATGAGATGAAGTTGATAGGATAATATTCATCGAAGGAGGGCCTTGATGTATCCCCCATCAATCAACATAGAATAGACCAAGATGATGTAGTGAGTGGATGAAGTTATGAGGAAATGAAGTTCAACTAGCATGGGGATGAACAACTAAAAAAGGTCAATATGCATTTGAAGATTGCTAACACAGGTCGAGACTTCCCTTGAACACATAACAACATGACACAAGAGTGATTTGGTAGCATGACTAACGAAAATCACATGATATTGTGCAACAGCAAAGGAGGCATTGAATGACACTCCATAGTGACTTGAAGAGTAACCAACTAGAGGAGCATACAAACTCATATGTATGGTACGACTCCTAGGAAAGCTAAAACCCAATTGTAAGACAATTATGTAGATAGGTGCCTTGCAAGGGTGACACGAATGATGCTGCCATTTTGATGACTAACAAAAATAAAGTTTCCTTTCCCATTTTCTATTTTTAGTCTCCTTCATGGTTTATTGAGAATGGAATAGAATAAAAGTATGCTCAACAATTTCCTTGTTTGTAAAGTTTAATGAAACCAAAAAAGAGATAAAAGTACACTCATACCCTCATGGTTCAATGAGCTTTGAGAATGGAAAAAAGATCGATCATTGACTTTTGATTTACCTAATGAGTAGGAAAATATGGAAAGAACTCAACATTTTTGTTTATATTTTATGAGCATGAAAATATGGTAAAATAAGATTTGGATTTTCATAAGTTTAATGAGTCATGAAAATAGGGCCAAAATGAACTCGATTTTTCATTGATTAACGAGAATGGAAACAAGGATAAAAGGAGCTTGGTGTCGTTCATTTTTGAACAAGCATAAGAAGGACACTAAGGAAGCTCATCCTAGAGGAACAAGTGGTATAAAAGGTAGAAAATAGTTTTGGTATGATGGAACCACTCATAGTATAAAGAGGCAGAGAGCCTGGTAAATAGGACCATTCATCATAGTAGTTCCTCCAAGAAAAGGAAATAACACCAAGTGAAAGAATATGATAGGGCAAGCAAAGGATGACGATGGAATGAGGAAATCAAGGCTCATCATGCAAAAATAGGCTAATAAAATGTGGCAATCCACAATGGATAGAGTGTGGAATCCTCCTAGGGTAAGGCCAGAAAGTGACGAAGAAGGGTACATGAGGATAAAATTCTAGGTCATGAGCGGTTAGAAGGAGGGATTCTGAAAGAGGATAAAAATGATACTGCATGGACACCAACATAGAAAAAAGGATCTAATCTAGGGAATCCATGATTAGAAAAGATATAACGCTAGTTATGATGTGCGTAAAAGAGAGGCTAATGCCATAACTTGATGAAGTCAGACCAGAGGCATAATGAAAATGGTAGTGACATATAATAATGCAACGAAGATGGTGATATGTGACCTAAACCTACATGCCAAGTTAATGATAACACACCTAAGGTCCAATGGATGCCACAATAGAAATGTCACCCTATTGTGTAAAAACCATTCAAAAAGACCAGACCCATGGTTAAATTACATAATCAAAGAAACAAAACATGGATCTAGTAAAAATAGGACCATATATTTTTTTATTTTTTATTTTTATTTTTTTAGATTTTTGGCATATATGAGATACTATAGAAGAGCTCACATCACACACCAAACCAAAAAAGAGATAAATTATGACACGCACTCCTATGTACAATATGTACATGCACAATTCATTCTAATAGGTCACATCAAGGTGTGCCCACTTTTGGATATAAGCCAGGATTTCCATACATGAACTCAGTGGAGGAGTAGAGGTACCATATGGCACACCATGATGGGGCAATGCCATGGAAATTTGAACTACCTGATTCCTAAAGGTTGATGATGCTAGGGAACACATAGAACAATAATGCTATCAAGAATGACCTAAGGACATATAAGGTGAGTGATATCATGAGCTAGTGGAGCTCATTGACAAGGACTATCAAGACATAAAGGGGCTAGAAGACACTCATTGATAGGTGGAGATAAGTTGGAAAATTTAGTGGTAAGTTTATCATTTTATAAACCTAAGACTTGACTCAGTCCATGGGTGGCACTTCGAAGGGGGGTTGAGGAGATGCCCCCTCGGTCAATTCAAGATTTTCTTTCCCAATCTTTACCTTTTCCAAATTGGGGAGACTAGGGGATCAATAGGCATAATCTCCCTAGGATTACTCTAATATGACTTTCAATATCACTTGTTGAGAATAATACTTATCGTTAAGGGAGTCACATTGAAGAGGTGGAATGATGACCTATGTGGGAAAAGGATCTTGCTCATATTCCATATTGGGATTGAATTTCTGACCAATGTCAAGAGGTAGTGACGAGATTGTTGAGGGGACAATCTCTTCCAGAAGTGATGACACATGCTCATGATGTTGATCTACATATATAGAAGTAGGAAAATCTAAAGGGTCAAGAGACCTATGGGGTCCTATTCTGGTAACAACATAACCCCCCATTATTCACTTAATTCTCATTATGGGGACCCTTTGATTGAATGGTTGGTCATATTACAATTCATTTTCAAGTGTTTGGCCGACTTCAATGAGCTCAATTTGTTCTTATATTCCTATCATAATTCGTTTGATGTCATTAGACATCTAGTTTTCAAATAACGCCTAACTGAAGGTTGGATTTTTTCACTGCTTTGGCCTTATATAATGTATTTTACATTTTATTTTATAAATTTGTTTATTTGTAAATAATTAGCTTTTTGGAAATGTTTGTACTTGTAAATATTATTTTTTATTTTGTATCATTCATTTCATAGCCCTCGAGACCAAACCTTTTATTTTAAGAAAATGTGGAATAACTTGTTCAGAGTTTTGTTAAACCCAACGTTTCAGACTTGTATGTGAGTTTATATTTAGGGGAGCGCCAAATATTCTTGAGAAGCTTGGTGTGGGTTAGGGCTAGGAAAATTTAAGGTTATATATAATAATTAGAGTGGAGAATATCTTGGAGTGGGCTAGAAGAAATTAGTTTATTAGTTATTAAATATTTAATATTATTTGTGAAAAATTATGGAACTAATTTTTTGTGAGGTGAAGATTTATTAAGAGTTATTATTATTCTATAAATATATTTATTAATTTAATAATAACTTTTATATAATTTAAATATTAATGTAAATTAATTATGTCAGGAAAAATTAATTTAAAAGTTCTTTTATAAGTAAATATGACTAGAATTATTTATGTTTAATATTAAGAGAGATGAAATTATTTTTTTTTTAGAAAATTTTTAATTTTCTTTAGAGATTTTGATTTGTTATCATGAGAAGTCTAATTTATTAAGGGTTTCTAGGTATTACCAATGTTAAGGCCTTCATCAAGGTTCATATTATTCTTTTTTTTCAATTTCTATGGCCTCTTTTATTTTTGTTTTTTCAATTTCAAACCTTTTATTGTTTAAAACTGGATTTAAACCTTTCACATTCAAAAAGTTGGTCATAGATGAAGGCTTAAAAAAAGTGGCACATATATACATTGATATAGTATCGGAGCTATATTAAAAATTATTTAAAGTCCGAACTCATATTTATATGAACTATGGAATATATTTAAAGTCAATAAAAAACTAAAGTCCCACCATATTATAATATAGCTGACGGGAGGACCCACCTGCCACATCATTACTCTTGTTACCAACAGGGTCGACACTTATTGGAGATTTTCAACTGCACAAGCTTTTAAAAACTCCAATAAAACAATCCCTCTGATTGGCGATATTATGATATGACACTCCTTCGATATTCCGATAGTGATATGACCTCTGATCTCTGACTTCCGATAATCATATCCCTGTGATCTCCGACCTATGATATCTCCCAAGCTCCAATATGTCGAATCCAATATGGTATTAATTCTGGTCTATAAAGATATCATGTCTGCTCTATATTGGAGCCTCCTAATATTGGCATATGAATTTTTTTTGTTTGTGCGCATTATAAAAAGTTCCAATGGGCTTACCTCCGATACCACTAAGCTCTTGCCACATGTCACTCTTGCACCAACCACTATTACTATAATAAATAAAATGCCACTTAATTAATTTAAAAAGGGTCTCAGTGCATAAATGAAGTTTTATATGTATTATAGCATATTAACCTATTTTGACAATTTTTCCTCTATTTGCAAATGATTTTATTATTTGTTACAATAGAGAGGCTTCCATAGATGACAATAATGAATAGATCTAGTCAATATTTCTGAAGAAACCCCTCCAGGTGGAAAAAGGATTTTTTAATAAACATAAGTTATTGAAGCAATTGAATTCCACCTTTTAGTCAACAAGCTAGACAAACTTATTAGAGAGAAAACTAAACTGGGCATTTTTCTCAATTGTGGCCATCTACATTGGGCTAGAACCCCAATCAAAGGAATAATTTTGTTTCATTTCCTTTTAATTAACTCAGTTGTTGAGAAATAGAGGGGGGCTGTTAATATTTCTACTATGTATAAGTACGCATCTCCGATTGTGAGAAAAAGGAATTCAAATACAAGATAAGAGGAAGAATATTTTAAGAGCTTTCATTTTGTTTGTAGAGGAGTGTTAGCACTCATTTGCACTATTCTAGTGGGATTGAAGTCTTCTTTGCAGACAGGGAATCGAACTTACTGGAAACAAGGGATTTGCACTACCATAATCTTTTGAGGTTCTGTAACTTGATTCATATTCATAATAAAGTTTATTTATGTAATTATTATATGGCACTATTGTTTGCATTGCTTATTGAAATAAATGTTTTAAGTTTTCAATTACATTTATATTGTATGAGTTATTGGATTTAGCACTATTGTTAAATGTTAATTGTTAGCCCATTTAAAATTCTGATCAAGCTACTTTGCATAATTAATTAGAAATGCATCTTGACAACTGGAAATTATATAAGAACAAACATGTATTTCGTTAGGCTAGCTAGCTATCTAACAGTTTAGAGTTATAGATGTTTTTCTTTTCTATATGGCATTTTATTTGAACTACCTCAGTACTATGACATGAATTTATAGTTCTTATAAATATTTTTATTAGGAGCTGGAGTTATTTATAGTTAAGTGTCTGGTAACTATTTATTAAGCATTTAGCTCTTTGTATCTGATTTAATAAGGATTAGACCTTGTGAACTATTTCCTTGGCCTATTTCCTTCATTCCAATTCCAATTCCTACATGCTTCTTTTCCCATCCTTTTACCTTGCTCTCGATTGAGAGAAAGGCTATTCTTTCCTTCAATCGAGACAGGTCTAGGATAAGTCCATCATAGGTTACGTTTTGCATTTTAATTCTTGTTTCTTCATATTAGAAGTCATCTTCCCAAAGAGGAAAAGTATAGCGTGGTTTGGCTAAGCTGCAAAGTCAGCTTAAGGATCATTCTCTTTCCTTATCAGCGAGGATAATCGATCTAATGTCTCTTATCTGTTGGTAATTAAAAGACATACCTTAAGCCAATAGAGAAAGAGAAAAGGTAACTGGACCTAGTCTAGCTAGTTAGAAACCACCATTTCAAAGGAAAAGGAATCTCTTTAAGTTCCTGACTGGGTGGTTTCCCTTAGAAAGTTCAAAGGGTTATTTTTCTCGATCAATAGGTCCATAGTTGATAGAAGAGACCATGTGCATAGGATAAGTGGTAGAGGAAGAAGGAATGTTAGGAAGGGGTAAAGGAAAAACTCCAATCAGGGATAAGATTTTGAATAAGTCTGCACCAACAATCCCATAATTCCTAGGGTTGTTTACAACACGCGGGACAAAATTCTCGTACCAGTAAACTAGGGTCGATGACAAACAATATTCCAAATAATTGATCATTACTATCTTACCTTCATTGGGAAAGCAAAGAACATGAAACACCGAAGACACGTAAATGCACATAGCATAAAACCAACTATGACCAAGGAGTAGATTATAGTCCAAGGGACTATCAATGACTTCAACATTAACGTAGCAAGTCTTTCCCCCTAGCTCAATGGAGAAATTGAGAAGAACCCCCTGAGGTACAAAATGGTGTCCATCAAATTCCCGAACAATGGTAATATACTTAGCGAGTTCTGGAGAAATGAGAGTTTTCCAACATGATGCTAAAATAGCATAGGTATAAGAGCCTTCGTTCACCAAAGTATGATGAAAATTCTTATGAAAAATATGCACACAAATATGGAAACCGATTTGACGGGAAATCCTATAATGAGGAGCATTAAAATTAAAATTAATAAGAGAATACCTTGAGGGATCCAACCCCTCTATCATAGTCAACAAGGCTTTGTGTTGCTAAGGGAAGCTCTACAAAACCTCTAACGAAGACATGGCACATGGACCCTGGGCTAAATCATCGATAATCTTATAATGTTGGCAAGCGCGTATAGATGGATTGTGTGTTGACTTGCAAACAACACCCTTCGGTGGGCAACAAACTAGCTCCATAGACTTATCCAGAATGATAGGTCTAGTGGAAGCATCCAGGGTTATTTAGTCCTTACAAGAAGAACTCAATTCAAGATTATTACAAGTCTTGGCTCGCGTAGTCACATTAAATTTCTCTTTGCACATAAGGATGGATGAATTATCGGTAGGATAAAATTGTGGCCCAACACTACTCCCTTGTGGAGGTGGAGGAGCCTGAGAAACCATTTCTTGTTGATGTTGTGTGTGGAGCATGATTGTTCAGAGGTTTTTGTTTTAGCCGGATGTATACCCTAGGAAGTTTGTACACCCCTCCATGCGGGGGGGTGCGGGGGGGGACTTGTCCCCCCGGTGGGGGTCTTGGGGAGCCAGTCCCCCTCAGCTGGGGGGTTTGAGGGCTAGAGGTCCCCTGGTGGGGGCTCAGGGGTAGTGCCCTTGAAGCTAAAAACAGATGTAAAATTGCCTTGTAAATGTATAGTAATTTCTAGTCAATCTGAGCCATTCATTAGGCGGATGATCTGACGGTAGAACTTATGTTTATTTTAGGGTTTTTTGCCCTAGAAGGAAACCCCTCTCTTTATATGAGGGCATTGTATTTGAGGCTGTGTAATAGATGTGTATTCTCTGAGCGAGAAGCAGAGAGGTGAGATTGTGAGAAAAAACATAGGATATTACAACGGATCTGCTGTAGGTTGTGTCTCTTCATTTTGCTAGATAATAGAAAGGAAGGACTGGCTATTTGTGGTGGACGTAGCACAAATTGGGTGAACCACGTATATCTATGTCTCTCTTGTTTTATGCATTTTCTGTGTTTATATTTCTGCAATAATTTATGCATTCCATTGCTTTGTAATATATAACTTTCTAACATTTGAGGCTATGCAGGGGACGTATGAGTTAAGGAAACGAGCTACCGAGTAGTAGCTGGTGGTGTAAGAAGCCACTGGACTTCATATATTTGAAGCCACTCTTGAGTCAAATTCTCACCTTGACAAATCTTACAAGGAAACATTACCTTGCAGCGTCATTCGGTGGTGATCCATCCCTGATTATATAGATGTGGTTGTCTCTCCTAACTAGTTTGATTCTTTTATTTATTAGTTTGATTCCTTTTGCTACCAAGTTTTTGAGCATTCTTGGGTGTCGTGGACTTCACTATAAGAATGTTGATGGGTTTCTTAGAAGCAGGTGATTTTTTAGAGCTAGATGAACTTGCTGGGGCTTGTGATGTGATGGTTATTTTCCCAAGTTGGGCAACAATTTGGCTCATGAAGTCAGATATAGAACTAATCACACCATTAGAAGTTGGTGCTAGGGTAGGTTTTACTAGGTTTCTGGAATGGCAAGGAGCATTAAGAATCACATCATAAAGCATGCATGACTGAGAATAAATCAAATCTAGTTGTTGGGAAACTAAAATAGCTTGTTCCTCGGTAACAACCTTGAACATAGACACATCCTTGGATATTAGAGGTAACAATGATCGAATAAATCATTTTCAAAGAATCTCATTAGGCAACTTGGTTTGAACTAACCCCTTACATCATCACCACTCATGAATATAATCAGATATTAGAGTGGACTTGTCTTACTTAAAGTTGGAAAAGAGGTCAGAATCATAGTCATATCTCATAGGTAACTAAAAATGGGTCAAAAATTTATGGGTTAAGGAAGAAAAGACATTTGAAAATGCTTTATCTAGTTCAATATACCACTTAGCAAAATCTCTAGTCAGGGTACATTGCAATAGATACAATATAATCGAATCATTGACCAAAGAGTTTTATGAGCACCAATGATGGTAGGGGATGATTTGTGTCGATTGGTTTTCTCCATACTTCCCTTAAAACTTAGTGATATCAGATCACAACTTTGTAGTCATGGGTGGCCACCAAGGATCATGATGGATGTGGTCATTTTTCAACCTATCTAGATCTCAAAGATCAAGTGAAAATAAAAAGGGATTATGTAACTGACTAAATGGGTCATAGGAATAATATCCCCCTAACAAACCATGAGGTCCTCGTATACCCTAGTTCGGAGTAACATTTTGTGCACTATGGTTACAATTCATCCTAGTATATAGAGGATATGGGCCAGCGTGACTGGTGTAAGGAGTTTTCCCCTAGGGCAAGTTCCCCCAGAGAGTAAAGGGCCCCCAAGAGCATGACTGCTAATAGGGTTGTATTTGATAGGAAAAGAAGGATATCCTTGTGAATAAGCACCAACATAAGGAGTATAAATCATAGGGATTTTGGCACTGACAACAAGCTTTCCCCCATGTAAAATAACCCCTCTAGGAAAAGTACCAGAGGACGATGTCCCTCTAAACAATAACCTATAGCAGGCTTGAGAAATACTAGAAGAAAGGTTGCCCCTAGGTTGCCTAGTAGCAACACATGATCCCCCTACATATTTCTTGAGGTTACCCTAACCATGTTAGGAATAGGGAAAAAATATTGAGAAAAATTATGAGTGAAGATTATTGATCCTATAGGTTGGCTAGCTTTCATACCTATGGTTGGAATAGAAGAAGGAATGGACATAGAGACACTAGAGAAATGTGTGGGAGTCACACAAGAGATAGGTGACATGCCCCAATAGGACATGAGAGGTGTAGGTCTTGCTATGTTTAGTGGTGTCAATGATGTCATAACAACATAAATTGTAGATGTAGAGGGTAAAAAGAACTAATCTCCTCCATTGGTAGTGAAAAAAAAGGATTGTATGTGTAGGTAGGTCTAGAATTGTCAAGGTTCAGTCGAAATAACTCTGGTTTTGATAGGCTGGTCAAAGGCGGATTAATGGGAGAGGCATACTCATCCATCAGTGACTCGATAGATATTAAGTCACTACCAGGAGGACTAGGAATATATTCCACAAGTTGAGGTTCTTCATCGATGGACACTCTAGGAGTACGAGTCAACAATTTACCTCTCTCAATACGTAGACTCCAAATTTGACATGCCAATCAATGATTGGGTTCATCTAGGATGAAAAAATTGACTTTGAACAAATAACGTACACTATAAAATCCTGAAAACATAGTCACACACAAACCAATCCTAGTACTATGTTTTAGATGTCCTTCCAAACAACTTCTTACTTGCAGGACCTCAACTTTGTAAGTAGAGTTGTCGAGGGGAAGGTAAGGTAGATGGATGGTTTCTACCCAAAACCACCACCTATAGGGTGTTTTGCCTAGGAATGTTCACTAATTACCTCCATCCCATGGGGGCACACAAATTTTTGGATTCTTGGTAGTCATCCATCGACACAGGATTCCCTATCACAAGTTGGGTAGCCTTGAGGAGAACCACTCGTACTGTGACCTAAGCCTAACCCCCACTCAAATGGGATTTTGACATGTGCTAGTTTTGATTGTGGATTATGGAGGGATTTTCACTGCCTATTGTAGACTGCTAAGTTTATTTTACAATCTTGGAGAAGTTTACTCACACACCTAGCTCCAAAACCCTAGCCTATGCTAATGTTAGTGAACTACCAACAAAAATAAAAGATAATTCTAGTAAATTTTACTAGAGCATATATTTTAGTAGTTGTTATTCACTCAAGTAGGTAGTGGCATGAAACAATATACTTTGAAAGACTCTTGTTAGTTAAAACCCTGGATGCAACTATATGGAAATGCAATTTTTTGCTTTTTCTTCTTTCAATGAAATCTATCTAAAGAAGGGAAAGGATATTTTTCAATTTTGAAAGAATATAACAACTACCTACAAAATACACCTCTCAATGGTCACTTAATACATTCCCCAAATTTATAAAAATTTAGACCTATAAGACAAACGAAGAAACAAGAATCCAAAAAGAGGCGAAAAGCGTCCCCAAGCTAGAACGCAAAGCAGTAAAAAAGTGTCAAAATTTGGGATCAAATCCTAAAAAACACTCTTAATAAATCAAAAAGAAAGCTAAAAAGTGGAAATAAGAAGGAAATGTAAGCAAACTAAGATTGTATCACAATGCTTCGATGCGAGATAATGTCCTACACGATCATAACCAAACCCTAGAAACAAGAAGGACTAGAAAAGAACAAATGGGAGTGACAAAAGTGAATCATTAATAATAATTAGTCAAGAAACTATCAAATAAACTTCTCAAGTTCAAAATTTTCACAACCACAACCAATTTACACAAAAATCACCACCCCTTGTGAAGAAAAACAAACACACAAGACAAAATAAAATCACCTAAGTAAAAGCGACAATAGAAAAAGGAAGCCAAAAAATGGTTGCAATAGTGGAATGAAGAAGAAATATTTTCTACCACTAAAACAAACAAAGAGATCTGAATGATTGGATCTGATGTCAAGGACAATAGCCTTAACTAGCAACACTTTTCATCTCCAAGAAAAACCTTTAGAGTGATAGGAAATGAAGCATCCGATATGAACCAAGTAGGGTGGATTTAGATCTAATGTGTTTAACAATTAATAACACTAGTATAAATAGCTCCAAGAGGCCAAAATCAATTCAAAGAGAAGAGGATGAATTGAAACCCAATTAATAAAACAAGAAAACCTTGCAAGAAAAAAAATGGACAAATCTAATCCAAAGGAAAACAATGGATCAAATATGTAACTGATCAAGACATGGGACAAAGGCTTTTGAACAAGAAAGATTTGAAGGAAATAGTTTTGTAGGATCTCTTAGATATTTTTGGAATTACAAGCCCAACTATAAGGATAAATGGTTATTCAGAGTAGCTACAACCATAGGGATAAACTAGGCAAAAAAGTTGCTCTGAAGCTTCAATTGCTCTATAGCCTGACCTATGGGTGTGGTTGAGAAAAAATAGGACTAACTTATCTTAAATTGGCCATAAATTCCTCATCCGGAGCCTATTTTGTGATTTTTATTTTTTAATTTTAGGTGAAATTACTAGAGTAATTCAGATCTATGGTTAATTCAAACAAATTATTTATAGAAATTTATAGAGTATGATTTTAAACCCGTGATTTTTTATTCTCTCATATAAAAAAAAAAAACAAAAATTCATACTTAAAATATTTTCAGATCTAAAGAAAATAAAACTAATGGAGATCTAGACAACTCCATATAGCCATAGAGAACTCAATGGAAGACCCAAAAAACCAAATCCAAAGTGAAAGAGAAGAGATATAAAGAAAAAAGGGAAAAATCCCCACCAGAGTCGTCAATTTTGTTTTGGCTATTTTGGCATAACCACTAGGAGCTATTTCTTCGTAGTATTGGCCCTGGCAAAACTACTAGACAATAGAGGAGTATATGGAAGGAAACAAACTATTGTCGATCTCCCCATCGCTAAACATTGGGTTGTACAAGAAGTCTATTATAGAAGTAAGTGAGGTGAAGAAAGAAATGCAACAAATACTGGAATAGGTTGTGATTCAATTGAGTAGATCATGTTGTGGTTCACCCATCATCATAGTGCCAAAAAAGGATGGGACTTGGAGAATGTCTATCCATTATAGGGTGCTAAAAAAAATCATGCTCAAGAATAGGTACCCTTTGCCCAAGATTGATGATTTGTTAGATTAGTTGTAGTAAGATAAATACTTCACCAAGCTGGACTTAAAGTCTAGATATCACTATGTTTAAACTATAGAAGAATATACCTAGAAGACTAACTTCAAAACTAGGCAGGGTTTCTATGAGTGGTTATTCATGCCATTTGGTTTATGCAATTCACCAACTATGTTTATCCTATTAATGAATGATATATTGTGCCCATTTATAAATTAATTTGTTATTATCTATTTAAATGATATACTAGTATACAATGCTACCTAGGAGGAGGACATCTCACTTTTGACTTAGGTGTTGGAGACATTAAAGAAGCACCAACTGCTAGTAAATCTCAAGAAGTGTGAGCTTGCACATTAGTCTTTGGTGTATCTAGGGTATATTGCAGGTGGTGGAGAGATGAAAATAGATCCTACCGTAGATGGATACCATCATGAAATGTATTGTGCATACTAACTCGTTTGAGGTTAGGAGTTTGGTTAAGAAGAGATAGTACCTTTGGAAATTAATAGCTTCATTTTCAATCATAGTAGCACGACTCCACTCAATAACAAAAATTGTCAACAATTTCAAGTGGGAAAAGGGCTAACATAGGGCCTTTGAGAAGCTAAATAAGAATATTTTTCAATCACTAGTTATGGGATTACCAAAATTGTAGCAACCCTTCCAGGTGGAGAAAGATGTAAGTGGGTATGTTACATGAATGGTCTTGATGTAAGGAGGAAGGCCTATATACTTCAGTTCTGAAGCATATCATGGGATAGTTCTTAACTACCCTAATTATGACAAGAATCTCTATTCCCTAGTTCAATATGTGGAAGTGCAACACTATCTGATGGGAAAGGAGACATTAATCCACATATATCACCATCCAGTGCAAAGTATGCTACAATAGACCATGCATTACAAGTGAACGGGATTTCCATAGAAATTTCATTTAGTGATCAAGTACAAGAAGGGAAGTATAAACAAATTGGATGACATGCTTTCAAGGCCACACACATAAAACATCTTAGCTTTGGGAAATTTGATGCACAAGGAGTGATTCACCCATGATGTATACAAAGATGGATATTCAAAGGATGACTACTTCAAGGAGGTGTTTTAGTAGTTGCAGAGCTAGAGTCGTGTGTACGATGGTGAAAACATCGTTGAATACCATATTTAGGAAAAGTTACCCTATATTTTGGATAAATTATGTGTTTGTAAAGGTGAGTGATTGTGGCAAATTAGAGAGGCTCACACCTTCAAGGTTGCAAGGAATTTTGGTGTAGGGCATATAGTGGCCAACTTCCAGATGTGTATTGGCCCAAGATGCAAGAACATGTAGCTAGGATAAAAAGAGGATGCATGCTTTGTTGTATAAACAAGCCTAGTAATAGGAAGTAGGGCTTATATCATCCCTAACATATACCCAATAATCCTTGGAAAATCATTTCCATAGAATTTTTGGGAGGTTTACCAAAAAGTAGGAAAGGACATGACTACCTATTTATGGTAGTTGAGAGGTTTAGAAATATATCTATTCTAATTCCATATAAAAAGACCATCATTAGGTGAGAATAAAAAAACATGTTCCTTGGATAGGTTTGAGTGCACTTTGGATATCAAGGAGCATCATTTCAGACAAGGACACAAGATTTATCAGTGCATTTTGGATTACATCGTGGGATATGATGGACACAAAGTTGAAGAGGTCTACAGCATTACGTCCATAGACAGATGGGAAAACAAATGTTGTCAACATGACTTTGGTGCAATTTTTTTAGGGGTTATATTCGAAGCATCTCAAGACTTGGGATGAAAATATAGTGTATATACAACACTATTATAATATAGCAGTCCACAATTCTATTGGTATGTCTCCATTTGTAATTTTTTTTGGATATTTCCACCAATTTTGGATATCACATATGGGAAACAAGTAGGAGTAAGGATGATCTTATATGGGATGCCTTGAGGGCTGAAAAAATTTGTAGAAAAGATTAGGAAAATCCATATACAGGTACAACAGACACTGAAAAATTCATAGAGAAAATAAAAGGCCATGCATGATTAATACAAAACAGAGAAGCATTCAAGGTAGGCAATAAAGCATGGTTATAGTTCAAAAAGGAGAATCTATAGGGTTCTAGTAAGAAAATAAAGGCTCTGTAGTATGGTCCCTTTGAGATACTGGAAAAGGTGGGAGATAATTCCAAAGGACTTAGTCTACCCCCAATACATGTGCATGTACTTAGTTGTGAATGTGGAGAATATAAAGCTCTATGAGCCTTCCATGCTAGATTAGGAAGATGACATGTCCTGCATTTTGTAGAGGATTAAAAACCAAATTCTCAGGAAAAGTTGACAAAAGATATAGTTTTGAACAAGAGGTATAGAAATAAAAGAGAGGGGTAGCATGACCTTTGGTATATAAGGTTGAAATGAAAACTTTCAAGAAAAGCTAAATGGTAAACCCAAGAGAAGGTGCAGGAAAAATTTCCCAAACTCATTCAGTAGAAGCTTTTGGGGACCAAAATCATCCCAAAATGGGGAGGTGTAATCCAAATTGCATCCTTATATTATTTTTCATCCACATCAATTATTTCACAGTGGAAAATGTGCAAGAATCAACCCATAGGACCATTTTTTTCCAGTGAGTCCCAGTTTTGAAAATTCATGTCTAAAACCTTTCGGGAGCATTTTGAGGCATCAAATGGTGTTTTTTAGGGTAAATTCTTTTTTACCTTATTGCTTTACCCTTATTTTGTTAGAAACTCGAAAAATGCCAAAAACATTCTAATTGCCTCTAATCGAGCAACAAGAGAAAAACTTTCATTAAAATCCAGACCTTCAATTTGAGCATGACCTTTGCATACCAATCTTGCCTTATTTCTAATCACTTCACCATGATCATTCAAATTATTCCTAAAGACCCACTTAGTGCCAATGAAAATATTGTTTGTTGTTCTAAGAAAAAGTTCCCATGTGTGATTTTTCTCAATCTGGTCTAGCTTTACATGCATAGATTTCAACGAATGTTCATCTTGACTAGCTTGGTGCCACATATTTGGGTTCATCCATGGATAATAGGGTTACATGTGCTTGAATAGGGGGAATGAACAACTTTCTTCTTGTATCCACACCTGTATTTACATTACCAACACTTTAATCAGTTGGGTGGTATTTCTGCACATACCTTGAAGGATATTTGGCTTGAGGACTGGAGGGCTCTTCATTGTCTTCCCATGAAAATGGCTCTTAAACCTTGTCATAATAATTGATTGGATCAGGGAAGACTGTATTTGTTCGTTGACTGAGTTTAGGTTGAACATATTCATCCATTTTTACATTAATACACTCAACAATATTCCTTGTATTTTTGTTGTAGCATATAAATCATTTGTTATTATGAAAATATTCTAGAAAAATACCTTCATCAACCCTTGCATCGAACTTGTGAAGACTTTTATCATTCCTATTGATGTAACACTTGCTACCAAAAACTATAAAATTCTTGACTATTGTAGGCTTTCCATACCAAAACTCATAGGGAGCTTTTTCACTATTTGGTTTGAAATGAGATTTGTTGAGTATCACCATTGTTGTGTGAATGACTTCAACCCAAAATATCTACTGAAATTTTCCTTCATCCATCATAGCTCTAGCTAGTTGCTAAACAAATCTATTTTCTCTTTATGCTATACCATTATGCTATGGAATCTCTGCTATCGTGAACTGCCTCTTAATTCCATGCTTCTTAAAATAGTCATCAAACTCTTTTGAAGTAAATTCACCTCAATTATTAGAGATTATGCTCTTAATTTTACAATCAATTTCATTCTCAGCCATAGCTTTGAAATCTTTGAACTTCTCAAAATCTTCAAAATTTTCTATGGGAAAAGAAACACACAACATCCTATTGAAATCATTAATTGTAAGCATGAAGTACAATTTTCCTGTGGGTGAATGTTTTCTTTATGGTCCACACAAGTCCATGTGTACTCGTTGAAGTGGCTTTGATGATGAGTGTTAGTTTGATGGGCCCTGACCCATGTTTAGCATTAAGCAACCAAGCAAATCCCTACACTACTGGCCCTTTCAGGATCAACCCACAGAGTGCAGACTGAAGTCTCACGTGATGTAGTATGTGGGGATGCATGAACAAAGTTTCTGCACCGTGAGATGTTGTGATGTTGGTTATATGCCCTAACCTTCCTTCACGTAGATCGGTAAGACCTTTAGGGTTTATCAAGGTACTTCTCTTATTTGTCCTTGAAGCTTTTGTGAAAGCCTCTCATCATCCTTCGCGGACTCTAAATAGATAGATCAGGCACTTACGCACCTCTGTAATTACTCTTACTTTTGTATTTACTTAGATTTGCTTATGTATTGGTTAACTTTAACATGCATTACAGTTATCTTCACGTAAATAGATATTCTTAATTGCGTTCATATGACAAATTAAAATACATAGATTCATGCATCAATATAGCATTAATTCATAACCCCAGTATTCAACATAACATAATTGCAACATTCATAACAGAAGTAAAATAACACATATACAGATAATTCCAGAATACTTCTCTTTATTGATAATCCAGATTTGTAGTACGGACTTTGACTACCCTATGGACATAGTTGCTAGGGTCCACGCACTCAGCTATAGACTTCTACCCTAAGCCTCTACGCACTTATTTACAGAGCCTCTTCCTACACTAATACTCTTTGCTCTTAGCTCTCACAGACCCATAAACCTAGAAATCTACTTGTCACTTAGCTACCTTAGACTCTTCTAAGACTCCTTTTTTATACAATCCCATGGTCTGCAGACCAAGAGCAGATCTCATCAATCCAACAAAACTATCTAAACTAAGGGCGAAAAACCCTTTTTGATTGCTTACATCTTTGCACTTCGCAATTGAAAAATGCAGAGACTTTACATTCTTTCCTGCAAAATTTGGGCTTTCTGCCTAAAAACTTGGGATTTTAACCCCAAAATTGACCCCAAGGGACTCGTTCCCAATAGGTCCCCAACACAAATCTAGTGACTCTCTATCGATTCACTCTGTTGGCATGGATATCTTGTCGCGATGACCTCCCAGCTCCACTTGTACCACTGCAACTTTGGTAGGGCACTGTGTTGCCGTCAGCTTCATCTGCTTGACCAGCTGCTCCATCCCTAGCCCTGTGCCATCTACCTATTCCTTATGTTGCATTTCTTATAGACTAGCCAATTTTCCTTCAATGGTGGCTGTGAGCACCTATGCTTCATCTAGCCAAAGCTTTAATCGAGCCTTTAATAATGCTTCCTTGTTCTGTGCTGCGTCCACCTTCTCTTTCAATGCCTTTGCTTCCTCCAACTTTTCTAGCCTTTGGCTAATGGCGATGGAGGGTGTCGTCGCTTTAACCTCGTCATATCACTACTGTTGCTCCCATGCCTCTATTTCCAGCCTCTACACTTTGGGATCCTCCTGTAAGCTAGTGACTGCTTCGAGCGAATTCTCGAAGAGTACAGTGCAATCCTTTACTGCAACAATGTCCTTAACAGCTACCTTGCGCTGCTCTCTGACTTCTGGTGGAGTCAAAGGTTGGGCCTTCAACTCAAGTTCTGCAATCTTAAGGTTCAGTTCAAACTAAACCTTTGCCAACTATGTTCTCGCTTTGCGCACTCCGGCAGCGAGCTTCCAAATTATCACATCCACTGGCTCATCTTTGGAAATGTCCAGTTCTAGGATGGACCTAGATGCCTCAGCCACTATCTTGGCCATGAACTCATTCTTGAGTGGCTACCTTGATCGTGGGGTTGGTTATGCTAGCAATGGAGTAACCATGCAGGTTCTAAGCGAGCTTAAATTTATCCTTCATTGCTTTGGCAAGGTCGCACTCACCTATCATTCCACCAAATTCCATGGCCAAATTTTCTCCTGCGTATAGTGATCCTATGGATCAACATGTCAGTGATCGATATCGACTCCTCTAGCCACAAGTACCCATCATGCACAAACATAGTAGTTGCTTGATCACTATCATGGCTATGTGCATGTGGTTGGAATGCAGTACCCACATGTTTAACAGACTAGACTTATCCACCCCTTTTACCCACTTTCTTGTCTCCAGCGTGGTCACACCAGAGTCTTTATTATAGATGCAGGCATGAGTTGGTCTGTCGCTAAGTGGGGAAAGTTATCCGTATTAGCCAAATCCCAATCCTCCAATTTTAAATGGGGGATGTGCCCTAGGCACGATCCTTCAAAGTCAATTTTGTCTAACAGCACGGGTGCATGCAACGTGACCTTTCTTTCATCAATTTCCTTCAGAACCTTTGTCTTGCCTCTGCATGGAGGAATGTACTTGGGTAGTTTAGAGATAGGGTCAGACCCCTCAACATCAACATCCTCCACCCCCATGTCATTGTCTTGCTCACCCATATGGATTTCTTCAACATCTTCTTTAGGCTCCAATTCAACTACCATGCCCTTCTCCTGTATGGTGGACTTTTCTTTCTTTGGGTGCTTTATGGGTGATGCGCGCACTGGCTGTGGCACTTTCTACTTATCTTTTTTTTTTTTTTACCCTCTTTCGTTGGCATAGGCCTCAGCCTAGGTGACCTCGGTGATTTAGGCTCTTCTGTCGGTACTTCGATGCTCACAACCTCCCAAGCAGCTCCCTCAGCTATCATTGCTTCTCCAGCAATCACGATTTCTGTTGGGGCCGACATGATACTAGACAACAACTCTTGCATTTCCTTTGGAAACTTCTCAAACATTGAACTCGCTATTAAAGCTTCAAAGTACTCAAGGTTCATACGTGCATGAGAGCTCAACACCTCAATTTTCAAAATGCCAAGTGTTTTTCACTGGGCAGCCACTTGTAATTTATAGGCATTTTCGAATTCAAATCTGACCATCCCCCCCAGAATTTGTTCATAAATGCTGGATTGGTGACATATTTTCATAGATATTTCCCTCCAATTTTGATTTAAATGCCACCCCCTCGCTCCATTTAGTCATTTTCCTATTGTTAAGTTATGAACAGTGACCATAACTGTCACTTTTTGGCTTCCCTCTATTGTCCCATCTTCGATAGCACAGCTCCCTGCCCATTTCTGATGACACTGTGACCTTCCTTCATTTTGCGCAATTCCCCAATCATGTAGCTCCCCAACCCAGGAAATGTAGTTTATAGTCTCACGCCTCCTTTCAGCTGCCTTGAGTGCTAAGATTGTGCTTCCACCATGTATTCATCTATCTGGATCACCGGCGTATGGCTTCAATCAGCTGCCATTCACTCGCCCTGGGAATGGTTCTCCGTTCAACTTTACCAATTGAACTTCTCCACCATCGTAATCTCCTTGATGACATATGGCCCCAGGCAATGAATCCAAAATTTTCCTGGAAATTTATCAAACTTGCTATCATATACTAGAACTAAATCATTTACCTTGAAGGTGCGTAGTTTGATGTGCCGATCGTGCCATGCCTTTTCATGCTCCTTTTGGAATTGTTGATGGAATCCAACTAGAAATATATCCTCTTCAAGCTCTATTAGCTGCACGAGCCTCTCCTCTAGGGCTTCGTGATACGCCATTCCTGTGAATGCTGCTATGCATAGACTAGGTACAATGTATTCCATCGACATCACAACTTCTATGCCATAAACCAACCTAAACGACATTTGTCCAGTTAGCTTCTTGCAAGTCAATCTGTAAGCCCATATTACTATGGGTACGCACACATCCTAGTCATTCCTTTGATTATTGCAAACCTTTGCTAGCATTCTCCAATATCTTATTAAATGCTTATACCGTTCCATTAGCCTATGGGTGATAGGGTGTGCTCTTCTGATGGTAAACTTGAAACTCTTTCGTCATCGCTCTGGTCATCTCATTAAGAAATTGTATACCGTGATCACTCATTAAAATTTTTGGACAACCAAACCTTGTCAGCACGTACTCAAAAATGAATTTGGCTATTGTCATTCTTGTACACTCCTTCACAGGTTTCACCTCCGCCCATCTGGTTAAGTACTCAGTTGCTGTGATGATGTACCGCGCACCCATCTTCTTACCTAGAGGCTGAATTGGTCCCACAAATTCAATCGCCCACTTCTCGAAGATATGCAATGATACCTGTGGATTCAATGACAACTCATCCCTAAGTGAGGGTCTTCCAGTCCTTTGGCATTCATCGCATGCCCTAGAATATGCTTTTGAATCTTTATGTAAGGTTGGCCACCACAACCCAGTGTGTAGAACCTTCTGCGTTGTTTCTTTTCCTGCATAATGAACTCCCATGGATCTTCCATGAGCCTCAGTGAGGATGTTATTTTTTCAAAATCTGGCACATAACATCGCAATATTTAATCTGCTCCCATTTTGTACAAGTTCCCTGCAATGACAAAAATGTCTGCCACGCACACCACTAGTTCCTTCTTCTGTTGGCTCACATATCCTTCTGGAGACATACCAATCATCAGGAAGTGTATAATATCTTCAAAGTGGTTGTCTATGATGTGCACTATAAAGAGTTATGTGTTAGGTAGTCCTTCCTCCAAGTTAGTAGGCTTTTCGCTAGTTTCAATGCACGTCAAGTGATTAGGTCCTACATTTAGTCATCCTGGTTTCACAATGAATTCAAAATAATATTCTTGGAATAACAAGACCCACCTTCATATCTTTCCCCCCAACATGGGCTTGTTGATCAGGTATTTCAACACAAAATGGTCTATATACATATTAAAATGTCCACCTAACAGATAATTCCTAAACTTCTAGAGTGCGTACACCATAACTAATCCTTCGCGCTTTGTCGTGGAATAATTTTTCTCGGATTGGACAGCTTTCTACTTGCAAACACTATAGGATGATCCAAGCCCCCCTCATCGGCTTGTGTCAATACTTCTCCTAATACAATACATCATGCATCCACATGCACATGAAACTCCTTTTTCCAATCCGGGAAGACTAAGATCGGTGCAGTGACCATTTTCTCCTTTAGCACATCCAAGCATTTCTAGAATTATTCATTCCAACAGAATGTAACATACTTCTTTAACATTTTTTCCATCGGCATGGTGATCTGGGCCTAGATCTTGATGAATTTCCTATATTATCCCATATGCCCCAACATTGCATGCAGCTATTTCACACTCCTTAGTGCCTCCAAATTGATTATGACCCCGATCTTTACTAGGTCTACCATCAAGCCCTATCTGCATACCACATGGCCCAGTAATATCCAAGAAGAGGAACAAAACAAACATTTCTTTAGATTGAGCATGATCTGCTACCTCCGGCATGTGTTTAACATCAAGCACAGAATTGCCACATGGCACTTTACCAGTCCAAACACTGTCCAATTGTTGAATTATACTTCCAAAAATTTATGAATGAAATCCTTGAACACCACGATGACTACGCGTGAAAAGATTGTTGACGCATTTTTCAGCCCAAAAGGCATCACCATATACTGGAAGCATCCCCATTTAATTGTGAAGGTCATCTTACTTCTATCCTCTGGTGTGATCTTGATTTAATGGTACCCAGAGAACCCATTAGTGAACGAATATGCTTCTTGGTCACCAACATTATCTAGGACCTTATCGGTGAATGGAGTTTGGATGAGATCATGCACGTTGGCATCAGTCAATTTCTTGAGATCTACAAATATCCTTATTTCTTCCTTCTGCTTCTTTTCCTGAACTACTGTTAGGCTCACAGAATCATATTCTCCGACTGGTTCAATGATACTTTCCACAAGCATATTATCTAACTCTAATTGGATCCTTTATTTATACTTTGGGTTGAGATGGTAAGGTCTTTGCTTCACAGGTTTCACGTTTAGTTTTAGGGTGATCTTCATGACACCTAGGTCTCCTATTATCCTTTTCAAATCTAAATTTTTTTTGGGAAACAGATCCTGATATTCATGAAGTAGTTCAGTGACCTTATCTACTGTCGCGTCATCCAAGTACTCCCCAATCTTTGCAAACTTCAGCTCTTCCTCTGTGCCAATGTTCACCCGTATAGTTTTGAGCAGCTCAGTTATGTCTTGGTTCTCTAGTTGCGGTCCTTCAAATACGTGGTGACCTTCGGTCTCTGGGCTATTAATCTTCCTCGGGTCTTCGTCTTCTTCTTCCATTGTTACATTGTAGCACTCCAGTGCATGGCTCAACTGGGTAGTCCAACCATGTTGAATCAAATCTAGAGGATCCTGTGTTATCCTAAAAATTTATGTCCTTAGCCTCTTGCAATGCTTCATCGATAGATTCAAATCCATCCTCAAAACTAAATGTCATAAAAAATCCTTGGTGCAAAATATCCCATTCTTTGGTGCCATGGCAAAGTTCTGTCTCCAAGTACCAATTCATTGGTACAACATCCAAGGTATGAAAAAATAGATGGACCCACTCTGGTTGAGGCTTTGATTCATACACTTTAGTCCATTTGGCCAAATGGTCATGTGGTTCATTTCTTCCATCATAATTTTCTGTTAATCGCACCTTTGGATGACCAAAGCATACCCTCATCATCCTCCTATATTCACGCCAATCATCAAAACTATCTTTGTACGTACCCCACCATCTTGTGAGTGTAGCACAAAATGCCCAATCCAATACCTAGAAGCAATGCTTCTTTGGTACTTCCCTTTCAAATTCATCCAAAATGTGATCAACATCAGCTAACCTATCATAGTAAGGCAAATTGGTTACCTCTGGTGATACACAACAGAACCACTTGGTCATCATATTACAACGTAGCGTAGATACTTCATTTAGTCTACCAGTGCTCTAGTTCTTTGTCTAAATCTGATGTGGAGGAACTCTCGTGGTCCCAAGAAATACATCCGTTTGCTATCGGATTCACCCAATCCTTATCCCATGCTGTTATTTTGTACATCTGGTCCAAATCATCATCACTTTCATAATCGCAGACTGGTTCAGTATAGCATGGTCCTTCTGCAGGGTCCAGTGGTACCACTACACAGAGTGATTTCTTCTCAAATATTATCTTTCACTTCTTCAGATTGATTACCCCATTCATTTCAATGGACCAATTGATCCCAAGGAGTGCGGGGTAGGGATTGTTTTCATCCACAATCTCTATCACTTCAAAATCTGCTAGTGTGCTCGCCTTCGATATCAACTGTTACCACCTGCAACCTCCCCATTGGGATGATTTTCTACTTTTCATCATCCTTAACCGAAATAGAGACCACTATAGTGCATGTCTCCCCATTCTCTCCCATGTCTATTTCGGCAAAACATTCACGTCGGACCCTAGGTCCATTTCGTATTCTCTTATCTATGCAATGAGTCTCATCTCACATCCAGTTCTTGCCTTATTCTTACCAAGATTTATAACTATGCGTGGTCTGTTAGTAGTGTTTTCCTTACCATTGTACCTATTAATCAACTCTTGCAGTCTCCTCATAGCCTTGCTATCATAGAGAAGTTTCATGTCGATCTCCAAGAATGTGGTAATCATGGACAGGTCAATTTCTTTAGTCAGCTTCTCTTGAGTCCCTGAGGTAGAGGCCTCAACAAAACTTTTCTTCACTTCCATAAATGTTTCTTTTGTGTGTTCTAGATCAAATCTAGTATGCTTTTTTTGTTCTTTCTGGACCCACTCACCTTCTTCCAGCTACTTCCCCTTATCCTCACTAGTCATCGCTCCACTCCATAGCATAATATTTACTTTAGGGTCTTCCTCATGAGGCTCAACCCTCATCATCTACAGGTTCTCAGTTGATTGCTAAGTTTGCACCCCCTTTTCGCAAATCTTAGCTAACAATATAGGGAAATCCTCCATTGCATGGTCAAACTGATTACAGTAGTGGCATGATAGCCACGTCAGATTCGGGCAATCTTGCGCATAACGTCCCGGTCCTCCAAAATTGTAACAAATGACCTACCCTCGACCTCTACTAGGTCCTCCTCCACCTTGGCCTTGGCCGTACCCCTAATACTCACCTCATGCTCCGCCAATTCCTTGGTCCAGAGGCTGCATTTCTGCCTACACCCTGTATGTAGGTGTCATGTCCATCATTAATTCATAGCTTCGACAATTGTGCTCATCATGAGCCACAAATTGACAGAAGTTGCAGAGGAGCTATTGCGGTGTCCGTACAATTTTTTGTAGCAAATGGCAATTGCCTATCACATGTTTCCCATATACCTGATAGATAGCACACCATAGCGTGGACCATATACTTGGCCCTACTGTAGCTTCCAGCCTCATAGGAATTGGTCCTCCTACTACAACATAATTTGTGAAAACTGGACAATGATCTTTGTCATGCCCCTGGCTTTTTCACTTTAGGTACCACACTTCTTCACATGCCTCTTGCCGAACTATTCTATCTTTCTTTAGACTTTGCATTTCGAGGCAAAGGTTCTACAACTGTGCATGAATTTGCTGAACCCCCAAGAGTAGCATCTTGCATTGGTGTCTCGTGCAATCTCATTGTGATTTCCAGAGCTTCCGCTTGGGTCTCAATCTTCTATTGTGATAGTGTAACCCTTAGATGAGGTAGGAGCAAGGCCACAAATGATTCGCGGTGCTTCCCATTAGCTAGATTCATGTTGGCTTCATGGATTGTACACTTCAATCGTTGATCCAAATCCCAGGGCGTCTCTCTCGGATTCATCATGATCCCTTTGAATCCCATAATTTATTGCACCTCAAACTTAGGTCTACTAAATTCCTTATTCAATGTAGTATGGATATCTGCCAATGCAGATGTCAGATTATTAGTGTAGTACTTAATGTACCAAGTTAGTGTGTGGTCCTACAAAGCACTAACCAATGTTACTTTCTTCATTTGATCATCCGTGATACCCTGAGCTTCCCATACAGCCTTCGCAATGAACCAAAACTGGTCAGAATCTTCATTTCCTATGCCCTTGAACGTAGGTAGCTTTACAGAGTTCTCCAGGTTGAATGGTGGTGGAAGTGGCAGTGGTGTGGCTGAGGGTGTAAGCGATGGGGGTGAAGATGGAGGTGGTGCAGGTTAGGGTGTAAGCGGTGGGGGTGAAGATGGAGGTGGTGTGGGTGCATGAGGTATTCGCGGGAACCCTTACTTTATCAACTAAATAGTGCTCTATGGAGAAGGTTGTTCTGCTCCCTCGTTGTCACTTAGAGGAGGCTCAATCAATGAGTTATATTCAGGACCTTTTCTTCCTCTGTCCCTGAAAGTCCTCCCACTTCGCGTAGCGCCAAACATCAAGGTAGCTACATAACCCGATTTTCACGCAAGATCATATTAATTTGAGTATTTAATGATTTCAAATACTTACCTCACATCCCTTTGAAGAAGCGGTGCTCTACTTCACTGTAACTGACCGACGTTTCAACCGTGAACTCTGTTACAAAGCCTCCTATGATACGATCAAGCCAATGATCAACCACATGCACAATCTTATCTTCAGAGGCTTCTAATTTCCATACTAACTCTGAGGTCTAAATAATCAGACCATCAAGCCTCCACCTCCCTTGGTCATTTTCCAACTTAAGGATCCACTCGTATAATTCAACCGAGAAGGAACATAAGAAGATTTTGTGTATCTCTATGTACAAATATCTATCCAACCACTGTTATTTCATTAATCACAGATTCTTGTTTTCTTGCACCGCAAATTTGTGGTTTTTTCTATCCAACCAATATTCGATCTCCTTCTTGGTTGGATTCCAATGATGCGACATCACACATCTCATTATGCAAATCTCGGTCCCAGCAATAGAACCATTTGTTGGCTTGATGGGCCCTAACCCAAGTTCAACATTAGGAAGCTAAGAAAATCCCTACACTACTGGCCCTTTCAGCATCAATCCACAGAGTGTAGACTGAAGTCTCACTCAAAGCAGTATGGGGGGATGGAGAAACCAAGTTTTCGCACCCTGAGATGGTAGTGATGTCGGTTATATGCCCTAACCTTCCTTCGCGTAGATCGGTAAGATTTTCAGGGCTTATCAAGGTACTTCTCTTATTCATCCTTGAAGCTTCTGCAAAAGCCTCTCATCATCCTTTGTAGACTCTAAATAGATAGATCAGGGACTTACGTGTCTCTATAATTACTGTTACTTCTGTATTTACTCATATTTGCTTAAGTATCAGTTAATTTTAACATGCATTGAATTTATCTTCACGTAAATAGATATTCTTACTTGCATTCATATGAAAAAATAAAACACATAGATTCGCGCATCAATATAGCATTAATTCATAAACCCAATATTCAACATAACACAATTGCAATATTCATAACATAACTAAAATAACCCATACACAGATAATTCCTAAATACTTCTCTTTATTTATAATCCATATTTCTATACAGACTCTGCCTACTTGATGAGCCTCAGAGTTGCAACAATAATGTTGCAACTCCCAAGGATAACTATGTTAATTATCAACTCAGGGTTCTTTGATGCCTCTAAAATTGTTGCATCAACATTGGGGAAAACCACCCAGTCCAAACTTTAGTGCAACTCCTTTTCTATTTGGTGTGGTGGCTCTGACTGGATATAATGGGAGTAATTTCCCAGTGATATATGAGTTGATGGGTGATTGATTTGTAGTGTATAATGAAGGTGATATGTGTTTTATACTACAATGTGAAAATATACAAATATAACTGATCTATCCCAGGTATTCTTTTAACAACACAATTTTTTATTGTTTCTATAAAACAAATAACCATAAAGATGGCTTATTCATAAAATATAAATATGCATTCATATGATGATTACTTTTTTTAAGTAGTTAAACAAAGTAATAATAAAAACATTATCACATTGATCATAATGTATATCGCTGACATATATATTCAAATGATAAAAATTCTAAAACATTCAGAAATGACAAGTTAAAGAATTGCTTGAATAACATACATACATACATACATACATACATACTTACATACATACATACATACCATACATACATATATATATATATATATATATATATATTATATATAATATAATATATATATATATATAATATATATATATTTATATATATATATATATATATTATATTAGTAATAATAATGTTGAGAAATGTTCATTCTCATAGAGAAATAAGAAAAAAACAATGATAATAGTACTGTATGCATTTGAATTCCCCCGATGTAAACAATGTTTAGATTTTGCTTTTCTATTTGAGAACACCTTCAAAAGATGCAAAAGTGCAAATCTTATAAAAGCCTCTTCCACAAAAATGAAGAACTTTGGTCCAGCTTTTGATAAAAAAAATATTAGAAGTACAGTAGTACAACTCCCAAGTCAAGTTTTTAATACAAATTGAGGACCCTTTCTAAATACATGAAAGGGTCTTTAAATACTAAAAATAAAAAAAAAACTATCAATAAAACTCACTATATGCTGGTCTAACTGTAGACATGAAAATTTGGGATTCATTATGAAAATAGCAGTGCAGTAGTGGTTGAATGAATTCATTGTATTAGCTTCTTTTCCTGTGATTGTAGCTGGCAGATTACGAGCATAGGTTGGATTTCTGGAATATGACTCATCCTGGAGTGTAGCTGGACTGTATAGGTGGCATAAAGGAGTTTAGAGATCATGCAATTGATTTCATCCAAAAAACATTTCATGGCCATTTGCTGGCTATGTGGCTTGACTAGGAAACACCAAAATGTTTCCCATGTCAGCTTTGGATTACTCCATTCTGTTTTTCCCTATGTGCCAGCTCCTGTTTCCAATGTTGTTCCAATGACTTTGCTTTTGGGAGTTTACCTAGAGAGTAATCAGTGATCAAATTAGACATATGCAAACTGATATTTATCAATTCAATCAGACCATTTTTTACAGTTCTACATCTAGAGGTTGCTCTTTCAGTTTTCATTCACTGGGATTCCCATTTAGAAAACAAGATTTCCTTATGCGATTCTTGTATTCTTGGCAAGTTGGCAACCATTTCTTCTGTGGAATCTTGCCATGACAAAAAATTGGTTAACCTTTCATCTTCCTTTTCTAATTCAAGTTTGGCGTCTACTGCCTTCTCAATCATTGATGCAGAGATATCATATAGGGGGTTCGCCAATGATCTATTGTGGCGAAGAATATCTAATTTTCGGGACAAGGCTTTGGTTATTTCCAAGACTTCTATTCTGAATTCACCTACCTATGGATAACCCTTGTACCTTTCTATTTGTTCTTGCATTTGTGCGATTTGATCTTCCTTTGCCTTCTTCTCTTGCTCACTTATCATCTGAAGCTTGCTCAATTTCTGGGACAACTCCTATTGTTTATGGAGAGTCTGCATATCGATGCTCTATTTTCTCAGTTTCAACTGCTTTTTTAATCACTCATTTTTTTGCCTCTACTCTATTAACTATTGTTCAAGCTAATTTATCTTTTGTTGTTGCTTTGCTGATTGCACCTCAAGTTGGGTAATCTTCTAATCCTTTTCCCTCATCAGATGGCTGACCTCTGAGGCTTTATCCATTGTCGTCCCTGTGTAATCTCCTGCATACTGAGATAGATTTTTTAAATCCTTGGAGGGATTGACTTTTGCTTTCCATACCACATGCATCATTTCTGTCTGAGGAGTTAAAAGAGGAATTTGATCAATTTTCCTCTTCTTCCTCTATCTTTTAACTATAGCCCTATGCTTCAGACTGTAGAAGACATTGAGAGGTGGTATTTCTTCAATTTGTGGTACAATCTCCTCTATTGGATTCTCGGGAATGATCTCTGTGTCCTGCTAAATTCTAGGTAGGCCACTTGTCCCTTCAATCGTAATAGTAATAACTTCTGGCTTTTGCAATAGAGGCAATTTTGGTGTAGTGAGCTCTTGGGAAATATTTGGGTTATTGATGATTGAGTTGAACTACTCCCATTCCTTGATCAATTTAGGATCAATATTGATATTTGTATCAAGGGGCTCACTTTTTCCTTCCCGTGTCTGCTCCATTTCTGGGGTCTTTTCCTTTTCAGGAGTTTTTTCAATAATTTGATCTTCACAGTGGCCTTCTAATTACACCATAGAAGTAGTATTTAGCAAGTCTAGAGGTAGTTCTTCCAATCTCTGTGTCCTGAACTTGTAAAATTCCTCTAGTCCCTCCGCTCCCAATTTGATTTTTGCCAGTTTTTTTACCTGAGAAAGTAACTTGGCTGAAGCAAACCAATCATCATAACTGTCCTTCTCATGTTCAAACTTAGAGATTTTGGCCCAAGAAGCGACATTGTCGGCAACATATTTAGGATCATATTGCCTTTTTGTGATGACCACTAACTTTAACATTTTTATTTTCTCAGCTTCCTTCTCTGCATGTTTGAAGTCATGCAATGTGAAAGCTCCACACGGAGAGAGAATGAAGGACACATATGCTTTTAAAACTCCTTTAAGTTCCTTGACATCCCTTCTACTATTATCTGATATGCTAGTTCTCTAGCAAATAACTTATCAGGGATGTATAAGGGAAGGACATGTGGGTCAATAATGCTGCCAAAAAGTATGATGTAGGTGAACTTTTCTTCACCAAACCAACTACCAATTGCAGTTAGGTCGACAAAGGCTTCCTCAAACAATCTAGGAGCAGGTTTATTGAATATGGCATAATACACAGGGAGCATGAAACCAGGCAGATTCTATAAAGATGATTTTTGTAATGGGCTTTCCAAAATTCTTTATGATAGATATGAAAGGGGTTAGGGTCCTGTGGAGTCCATTTCCATCCTAGAATGGGGTATTCAGAATTGAAACAAATAGTGTCCAAAATATAGGCACTCATATAAAACGGGGGTATTACTCGGGTAGTCACAAATTTGTTTTTCCTATAATCAAGTATTTGTTTGGCCATTTTATCAGGAAAAATGGTCACCCAATCCATGATATAAGAATTAAATGCAACCTCCATTAAAGGTACCATATCTATAGAAACTTTGACAGAAGCATGGACTCCAAAGAGTCTGCACATCATTGCACCAACATAACAATAAGGAGATGCCAATGAGTCTACGGAGTACATACCCAATGATTCATGCTTGTGTTTGGTTGAAGAATGCCTCCACTATCTGATAGGGTCTGATTCGATGGTGTTTTTCTTTGGCGAAAGCCCCCCAAAATGCTTTGTTATATCGCTTCTGCGGTTCAGGAAAATGGTACATTCTTTTAATATCTTCTACTCTCAATGACCCGAACATTCTCCCATCGGCCGTAAAGAAAGTTTTGTCTGTGATATTGATGCTTTCAATAACCCATCTGACCAAGTCATTATAGGGTAAAACCTTGGCGCGAGCTGCTATTCTATGAAGAAAGGAGCTGGCCAAGTCATTAAGAGTATTCTCTAACTTGTCAGTGGAATTAGTTTTTGCCACTTCTTCAATCTCTTCTGGATCTTCAGCTTCTAGCAAATTTTATATACTCTCCTAGGAAGCTTTGCCTATACCGAGGCAGGTAGTATCCGATTTTAAGACCTTCTTCACTAGTTCTTCTTTGGCTACGATGGGGGCCATTGGTTTCTTTGATTTCTTTGTCATTTTAGCTAGATTCATCAACTCAGAATTGCTCTGCAAAAGAAACAAAAGAATGTAATAGAGAAAAACCCATTCAAAGCTAGTGCAGAATATGAAAAACTAATGGTAATTCAAGCCCGATAAGCAATATGATCTCAAATATTACCATGGATGAAATCCTTGAAGGATTCAACCTTCACTGCTCAATTAATGACTTCTGTAACTGCCAATCATGATACTTAAATGTCATAATGATATGTCGCATTGTACATATTACTAGCAATCTTTTAAAGTGGATCTCATGACTTTCCTGATCAACGATTACGAAAATTGCATATTACAGATCAGGAGGTACAAAGGTTAAGCTTAAGTTGTTTCCATACATAGCTTCGATTGTGATAAAAGTGAGTTATCATGGGAAGACAGGATAATCAATAAAACCTTTGTTTTTTCCGCTTATAATTGATTTAAGGTTTAAACTCACAAACATTCGTTTAACAACCTTTTATCGAAAAAATGCACTTTTAATGAAATCACATCAACAACTGCCAATAGATAGTTATGTGTCTCATGCCTTCAGCGATGGCCAATTGCGATCGGATTATTGCATCGGGAGATTTGCGTGGACTATTGGAATGCTTATTTGTTGACATTCGATTTGCGCTTTCCAATAGAATTATTACATTGGAGATTTCCAATGGGAGCCTTTTAAGTCTATCCTTTAAATAAAGGGTGTGACGTATTATTTTACATATGTTTTACAAAAAGGTCTTGGTTGATATTTATATCGGATCACACCTTTTCATATGGACTTTCATGTGGTTAAAACAAATATTGTGATTATTATTAAATTATTGATTTTAACTAAGTCTTAAAGAAAGGGTACCCATTTCTTGTTAAATTTTTGGATGAAAATTTTGAAATGGGGAGGGTTGTTGTATAGCACAACAATTGGCGATTCACTGGGAGAAACAATTATCTCTAAGAAAGTAATGCAATATCTATAACTTTATTAATTTGGAAACCATTGAGGATAAAGTAAATAATCTAATAATAGTTAGATAAAGATTAAATCTGATTATAGTAAAAAAATTAATTCCTTTTTCAATCTTAAAAATAAAAACATCCTGGGTTTATTCAAGCTTTGATTGGTTGATATACATAAATTAGGGGGCTTCTTCAATTTAGCTTTTAAGTTTACTCTATTGTCACAAGTAGTGACTCTGCTGCTAGCATACATTTATAGTCTCGACAGGGTTACCTTTTAACCATTTAATCATTCATTGTCCCATCCATCTAAGAGTATAACTTTTGAAATATAAATTCAAAAAGATATGTTTACACATTTTTTTTTCTATTCTTTCAATTTCTTTAAAAGATAAAAAGTCATTGTCTTAGTTTGGTGGCCAACTATTGACAATGCCATTTATTGGTTGTAATTAAACAAAACAAGCTGGCTCGTGATGAGACCCCTTGTCTTATGATTATGAGCCATTACCCTATTTTGTTATGAAATATTGGTAATGTCAGTTTAATTAGTTCCCTATGATCATGGTAAGCAGGCTCATGATGAGACCCCTTATCTTTTATATCAGACATATTTTAGAATTACACTCTGAAAAATCATAAACTTAATGGATGGGGTGAATGACTTTCTCCCTAAGAGTTCATGGGTGACAATTTTAGAGTTGTAGATGCTAAGTTTGGAAAAGTCTTTACTTTTTTTTTACAAATAACCTTTCTTGGCTCTTTAAAACTTGGAATGATTTATAGTATTTTCAAGGCTTGTGAAGATTTTACAATATTAAAAAGGTTCTCAGAGTTTTATTTTTATCTAATTTTCTAAAACTGCATTCTCATCCTTAAATGTTTCCATCTATCGAAAGTAAGTATTTACAATATTTCTTTAAATAACTTTCCAATAGTAAAAGGTCAATAGAAGACTATTTACAACCTTATTTTTTACGAATAAAAGTTTAAAATAAACAAAACTGCATAATGAATATTTACAAGTAAGAAGGGGTTACCTCCTTAAGTAAAGAATTTTTTCAAGATAAGCCCATTGACGGGAAGAGAATCTCTCTTTCCTGATATGTCTTGCAATATGAACGTTGATGAGCCTATCTTCTCAATGATTTGAAACAGTCCTAGCCACATCTTTTGAAATTTAGTATGCTTGCCTTTGTCTTCGTGCGCTTTGTCCCATTTCAAAACAAGATCACCAATTTGTAAAAATTTTGGGCCAGTAGAATTCCCATCAAAAGTAGATTTAATAACATGTTTATGTTTTGCATGTGTAATTCTTGCGTTTTCCCTTTCTTCTTCTAATTTAAGGATTTGATCATATCTTAATCGAATAGATGACGAGGGATTTTCTTCAATAAATTACACTAGCGCTAGAGATGAGAGTGTTAAGTTTTTTGGTATCACAACTTCTTTCCCATACACTAAGTTGAATGGAGGAGTACCTATTGAGGCCTTCTGTGTTATGCAGTCTGCCCATAATGCAAATATCAAAGATTTGTGCCAATTCTTTTGATTCTGGTCAACAATTGTCTTAATAATTTTGATACGATTATTGTTGGTTGATTCTGCTAAATCATTACCCTGAAGATAGTAGTTTGAAAAATATTTCAATTTAAATCCTCTCTTGAGATAAAATTCAAGTATGGTATTTCCAGAAAAAATAAGATGCATTATAAAACTGAGAGCACTAGGTATGCCAAACCTGGTAATGATGAATTGATCGATGAATTCAATGATTGCATTAGAGTTGGCTACCTTCAAAGGAATTGCTTCTACCCACTTTGTGAAGTAATTTGTGGTTGTAAGGATATATTTGTGCTGCTTGGAAGAATGTGGAACAATCTCTCCTATGATATCCAATCCCCATTGTTTGAATGGTTGTTCAATGTTCACTAGTTGCAAAGGAAAGGCTGGTTTCCTTTGTCTTCCACTAGCCATTTGGTAAATTTTACATTTCCTTACATAGTCATGGGCATCTTTGAATAAAGTGAGCCAATAATATCTAGCATGTATTATCTTGTGAGCTGTTGTATCACCTCCAAGATGTCCACCTGCTAGACCATCATGTAATTCCTGTAACACCTTTTGTGCTTCAGTTTTTTCAAGGCATCTTAACAAAATTGAATCATAATTCCTTCTAAATAACACATTATCAATGATTTCAATTTTGTTTCAATCTCAAGGCATGCTTATTTTTGTAAGAGAGAATAGGAGGAGCATATCCATTTTTTAAATAAAGGACCAGATCTGCATATTGAGATTCAGAGTTCATAATACTTATCTCTTTTATTTGAACAACATTGTCTAAATCTTCATGTTTTGGAATGTTAGAAGCTCATGCTAACAACTTGCAAAAACCTTGACCTCTAATAATTTTCGTTGGTTTAATATCTAAATCATATTCTTGTAATGTTGTAACCTAGTTGGCTCTCTTCTCTCCCACTTCCCTTTGGACTAGTAATTGTCTCACAGCTGAGAATGGGATTATTACTTTAGTATAAGTATTTAGGAGGAATGTTCTAAAGTGTTTAATAGATTTGAACACAGTGAAATCTTTCTTTTTTACTTCGAAATAATTAAGTTCAGCACCTTGTAGACTAGAATTGAAAAAGGATATGGGTGCTTCAACTTGCTGATCATTGATTTGTGTCAACGCAACTACATAAGAAGTTTCGAATGCTAAAGTATACAAAATAAAATGATTAGAAAAATTTGGGTTATGCAATGCAGGAGCATTAATGATTGCCTGTTTGATTGAATCAAAGGCTTTCTTTTTGTTATGCCCCCATTTGAACACTGAATTTTTCTTAATCATGGTCTGTAATGGTAAAACAATCTACGAAAAATCAGGAACAAATCTTTTTACAAAATTTATTTGACCTAAAAATGATTGCATTGATTTTTATTTTGTGGTAGAGAAATAATAGAAATATCCTTGATTCTTTCCGGATCAATATAAATGCCATTTTTAGATACGATAAATCCTAAGAGTTTACCTTCATCAAGAGCGAAGAATGATTTCTTGGGATTTAATCAAATACCATACCTTTTACAGTGTTCAAAGATTTGTTTCAGATCATGTAAATGATTCGCTCTTTTCTTGGAAGACAGTTATGTCGTCTAATTAGACAAAAACTGACCTATTAATCAAACCCATAAATGCTATATACATTGCTCTTTGAAGGTAGCTCCAACATTAATCAAATCGAAAGGCATTTTCTGATAGGCATATGTTCCCCATTTGGTTCTAAAGGTAGTCTTTAGTCTGTCATATGGATGCACCAATATCTAGTTATATTCAGAAAAACCATCCAGAAAAGACATTAATTTGGAACCAACAACTAAATCAAGAGTTTGTTCCATTGTTGGAAGTGGGAAATTATCCTTTTGGCTTGCCTTATTGAGATTTCTGAAATCAATACAGATCCTAATATCACCGTTTTTCTTCCTAACAGGTACTAAGTTAGAAACCCATTCATAATGTCTAACTGGGAAAATTATCTTAGCTTTCAAGAGTTTATTCAACTCTTCTTTGATCTGACTCTCTAGATTTGGATGAATTTTCCTCAATTTCTGCTACACAATTTTCTCCTCATAAATCATTGGCATTGTGTGTTGTACGATAGAAGTATCGTACAGTTTTAAATCATCATAATTCCAAGTGAAAAGATTTTTGTATTTATTCAACAATCTGATAAAGGAAAATCTTTCTTCTAGAGTGAGACCTAGTCCCAGATTAATATTTTCTGGTTTGGCCTCAGTGCCAAGATTTATTAATTCAAACCTCAAAGCAGAACTTTGAAGTTTTGAATTAGTCACTTGTTTAAACTTATCCTTGATATCACAAAGATCTTCAAGTTTGACCACGGATTTAGGTATGGATTTTTCCTATGGTCTTTGCTTTATTTGAAGGTCATGGTCATTCTCATCAATAATTTGGTTATCATAGGATTTCTTAGAAGTTAAGAAATTCAAAATGTCTTTGTAATGATTAAATACGTGCCAATTAGTGACATTGTCTGGAATGGATGGTCTAAAAATCAATTCGGCTGAAAACCTATCAGGGATGTAATCCTCCAATGGAAGGAGATTAGAAGCAACATTGGCTAATAAATCAGCTGTTGCATTCTGAGATCTAGGAATGGGAGAAATATTAAATGCTAGAAAATGAGATATGAGGTCTTGAACCAAGGATTGATAATGCTTGAGGTGTCCTGAAAGGCAATGGATAATATTCCTTACCTATTTGATGACAATCTCAGAATCACCAAAAACATTTAGATACCCTTGAATCAATGTCTAATATTCAGCAGTATTATTTGTACACTCAAATTCTAATCTGCATGATAACATAGTTTTTTCTGCCTCAGGACTAACTAAAATACATCTTACTCCTGCACCATCATTGGATTTTGACCCATCAAGATATAATGAGCAAAATACAGGCTTATCTACAGTTTTATTTACAATTTCTTCAGCAATAGTAACACATCTTGATGTATCTGTATGAGAAAAAATTTCTATCTATGATGTGAAACTATTAACCGAAAAAGGTGATGATTGAGCGTTAAAATTACCAAAGAATGATTTGGCTACGTAATTTCCAAGAATATTTTTATTGAAATCTATGGGTTGATTTTCCTGCTCAAACTTCATTACAGTATGGGTCATTTGCTTGTCCCGATCGATCTTAATTTGGTTTGGTTCCCTTTATAGGGAAGCCACATATGAGACCAATCAGTAGAAATGTAACCATGGAGTTTCTCAGACCAATTGCTAATTAAAATTAACCCATAAAAATTAGGTATGTCAACTATCAATATATCGATTCTCTGGACTACTCTAGGATAAGTTGATAACCTAATGGCGACTGAATTAATCTCTCCTAAGACTTGAACCTTAGTTTGATCCAACTGAACAATATGCACTGTAGATTTTTGGGGCACAATGTTCAATTTTGAGCAAACCGAGGCTGGCATCATGTTTGATGAAGCCCCTGAATCTATTAAGCAATTGTGAATATTTCTGTTGTAGATTTCATAGGTTAAGAGAAAAGGAGGAGTATGAGAATTAGATCTATCTCCGATCAAAACATCATCAGTAGCATCTACTCTATCTGATGGTGGCTTACCTATTCCTTTAGCCGCCTTGGATAGTACAACATTTGGAAGAGGAGTAGAAGGTACTGCATTTAACTCTTTGAGCAACAATTTATGGGTTTAGACGTAGTAGGAATTTTATTTAAGAGTTTATTAAATCGTGAGTTGAAATATTTGATAGGTTCTTTTGATTCAGTTTTAAGATTGGAGAGATCATTGATTAATGTTTCCGTGGACCTATCATCTCCGAACTTAGTCAAAACTGCTCTTGGAAAGCATTCCAACTAGTAATGGATCCTGGTGGTAATGAAAAATACCATGATCTAGTTGCTCCTTGTAAGGTATATTGGAAAATCCTCACAAAAACATCTTCTTCAGTTACTTCATTTAGGTTTATTGACAACATAAAAGTATTTATGTGTTCTCATGCTAGTATGCCGATATCTGGATTAAACTTTGGCAACAACTTTTCAGGGTGGGCTGGTAATTGACTCAATTGACTGCCGTTGGATTTGTCTATGGCCTTGGTTGTGGTTGATTGTGTGCCATTGTTGCGCTAATAATAGAAGAAAGTGAGGATCTAGTTACAAGAGGTTGGGTAGAGGATGTCAGAGTACCTGTACCCTATTGGACAATGATATGAAGTTGGGGAGTGGATGGTTGACTTTGGAATGGATTGGATGAAATGGATGATGATGATGAAAGGGTCTCATTGTCAGACTCTTTAGGTGTCTTCCTAACTCCTTTCCTTTTGGGCAGAGGGAATTTTGTTGGTTCAATACCAAGCTTTTCACTCTGTAATCTTGTAATAGGCCGAGAAGGAATGTATTGCGAAGTCACATTGCCTTGGGATAACTCAGACTTTTCTTGAGATATTGAAGACTCTTGAAGTTTATGAATTAAAGACTGAACTTCAGGGGGTTCAATGGTGGATTTTTCTGATATGTTCAAGTTTTTAGTAGTGGCTATTGTATTTTCAACTTCTCGCTTGAGAATTGGAAATTTAGAATGCTAGGGAGAAGTTGGAGGAGATAGTGAGGGGGATTTACTCTCAGAATGGGCTCTGAATTTTGATTTTCTCGCCACACATAGTTCATGCCATCCTTCTAGTTCCAAAAATGTCGATGCCTCTAAAATCGCTGCATCAACATTGGGGAAAACCACCCAGTCCAGACCTTAGTGCAGCTCCTTTCCTGTTTGGTGTGGTGGCTCCGACTGGATATAATGGGACCAGTTTCCCAGTGATATATGAGTTGATGGGTGATTGATTTGTAGTGTATAAAGAAGGTGATATGTGTTTTATCTTATAATGTGAAAATATACAAATATAACTGATCTATCCCGGGTATTCTTTTAACAACACGATTTTTATTGTTTCTATTAAGCAAATAACCATAAAGATGACTTATTCATAAAATAGAAATATGCATTCATATGATGATTACTTTGTTTAAGTAGTTAAACAAAGTAATAATAAAAAAATTATCGCATTGATCATAATATATATCACTGACATATATATCCAAATGATAACAATTCTAAAACATTCATAAATGACAAGTTAAAGAATTGCTTGAAACACACACACAACACACACACACAAATTATATATATCTATATATTATATATATATATAGCAATGTTGAGAAATGTTCATTTGCATAGAGAAATAAGACAAAAATAGTGATAATAGTACTATATGCATTTGAATTCTCCCGATGTAAACAACATTCAGACTATGCTTTCCTATTTGAGAACACCTTCAAAAGATGCAAAAGTGCAAATCTTATAAAAGCCTCTTCTACAAAAATGCAGAACTTTGGTCCAGCTTTTGATAAAAAAAATATTAGAAGTACAATAGTGCAACTCCCAAGTCAATTTTTTAATACAAATTTAGGACCCTTTCTAAATACATGAAATGGTCTTTAAATACTAAAAATAAAAACAAACTATCAATAAAAATCGCTATGTGTCGGTCTAACTGTAGACATGAAAATCTAGGATTCACTATGAAAATAACAGTGCAATAGCGATTGAATGAATCCATTCTATCAGCTTCCTTTCCTGTGATTGCGGCTGACAGATTGCAAGCATAGGCTGGATTTCTGGAGGCTAACTCATTCTGGAGTGTAGTTGGGTTGCATAGGTGGCATCGGAGATTTCGGAGATCATGTAGTTGATTGCATCTGAAAGACATTTCATGGCCATCTGCTGGCTATGTGGCTTTACTAGGAAACACCAGAATGTTTCCCATGTTAGGCTTTGGATTCCTCCAATCTGTTTTTCCCTATGCACCAACTCCTGTTTCCAATGTTGTTCCAATGACTTTGCTTTTGGGATTTTACCTGGAGAGCAATCAGTGATAAAATTAGACATATGCAAACTGTTATTTATCAATTTGATCAGACCATTTGTTGATGTTCTGCATCTATAGGTTGTTCTTTCATTAGCTAGGACTCCCATTTGGAAAACAAGATTTCCTTATGCGATTCTTGTATTCTTGGTAGGTTTGCAGCCATTCCTTTTATGGAATCCTGCCAGGACAGAAAATTGGCTAACCTTTCATCTGACTTTTCTAATTCAAGTCTGGCATCTACTACCTTCTCAATCATTGATGCAGAGATATCACAGAGGAGGTTGGCCAACGATATATTGTGGAAAATAATATCCAATTGTGAGGAGAAGGCTTTGGTTATTTCCAAGGCTTATGTTCTGAATTCACCTACATGTGGTTAACCCTTGTACCTTTCTATCTGTTCTTGCATTTGTGTGATTTGATCTTCCTTTACCTTCTTCTCTTGCTCACTTATCATCTAAAGGTTGCTCAATTCTCAGGACAACTCATGTTGTTTATGGAGAGTCTACATATCGATCGTCTATTTTTCCAGTTTCAACTACTCTTTTAATCACTCATTTTTCTACCTCTACTCTATTAAATGTTGTTCAAGCTAATTTATCTTTTGTTGTTGCTTTGTCAATTGCACCTCAAGTTGGGTAATTGTTTGATCCTTGTCCCTCATCAGATGGTTGACCTCTGAGGCTTTATCCATTGTCTCCACTGTGTAAGCTCCCGCATACTGAGATAGCTTTGTTAAATCCTTGGAGGGATTGACTTCTGCTTTCCATACCACGTTTATCATTTCTTCCTGAGGAGTTAAAAGAGGACTTTGATCAATTTTCCTCTTCTTCCTCCATCTTTTAACTACAGCCCTGTGCTTCGGACTGTAGAAGACATCGAGAGGTGGTATTTCTTCAGTTTGTAGTACAATCTCCTCTGTTGGATTCTTTGGAATGATCTCTATATCCTACTAAATTTTGGGTAGGCCGCTTGTCCCTTCAACTAGAACAGTAATAACTTCTGGCTTTTGCATTGTAGGCATTTTTGGTGTAGTGAGCTCTTGGGAAATATTTGGGTTATTGATGATTGAGTTAAACTTCTCCCATTCCTTTATCAATTTAGGATCAATATTGATATTCGTATCAAGGGGCTCACTTTTTCCTTCCTGTGTCTGCTCCCTTTGTGGGGTCTTTTCCTTTTCAATATTCTTTTCAATAATTTGATCTTCACAATGGCCTTCTAATTACACCATAGAGGTAGTATTTAACAAGTCCAGAGGTAGTGTTTCCAATCTCTGTGTCCTAAACTTGTAAAATTCCTCTAGTCCTTCCTCTCCCAATTTGATTTTTTCTAGTTGTTTTACTTGAGAAAATAACTCGGTTGAAGCAAACAAAACATCATAAATATCCTTCTCATGTTTAAATTTGGTGATTTTAGCTTGAGAAGTGACATTTTAGGCAACAAATTTAGGATCATACTGCATTTTTGGGATGAGTACTAACTTTAACATTTTTATTTTCTCAGCTTCCTTCTCTGCATGTTTGAAGTCATGCAGCGTGGTAGACTGGTTCCTTTGTCAAAGCCTGTTAGATTTCTCATTTCAGGCAAAAGCAATGGCGAACCAAGAGCTTTGCAAGCAGTTGAGGAAAGGATACTCACAGAACCCCCTTCATCTATAATGGTACTAGCCATGACAATTCTATAAGCTTGTACAATGATTCGGAATGGTACACTAGCTGGTAAACGGGGTCTGCCTAGTAGATTTTAGTCGTAGGAAATGACTAGGTTGCTTGGAGGTGGGGCTGAATAGACGGATGGATATGACTCTGATGAACTTCCTTCTGTGGTAAAGGAACAGGTAGACTGCCCCAAAGTTCATCGGAGTCTGTGTTTACGAAAAGAATTTGAATGGGGTCATTCTCTTTCTCTTCAGTGATGGTATCCTTCGAAGATGAACATTCTGAAGGCAAGACTGGGTCAACTGCCGCCTCGACCTTTTGACTTTCGTCTGGTATGGATTCAGAGGGTTCATTTTCAATCATAGAAATTTCAGCCGACCACAATGGCGTGCCAGCCGGATTTTCAACCAGTGGTGGACTTGGCAAGAGTTTCTTATATCAAGGAGGGAGTCGTAGCGGTGAAGCAGGATGGTCATCCAAAACTCTTTTAGCTTCATCTAGGAAGGGACAACAGTGGACGGTGTGATCGCCGTCACACAATTTACAAGGAAATTTGTGATTCCTTTTCTGTGCAGACACTTCGCTTTCACTGGTTGATGGTGTGCTTTCAACATGATCATCAGAGGTTGACGACACAGGATTGTGCAAACGAGGAGAACAGTCCCTTAAGATCCAGGGGATGCAAGGACAATCTCGATGATAGTGGTCTCCATTGCAAATGACACATGGAGATTTAGTTTTAGACGGTGCGGTGTGAGGATTTTCGCTAGACGATGCCTGGTTGCCCCCTTTCGCTTTTGGTTCTTTCTTCTTCTTTTCTTTTTTCTCTTTCCACTTCTTCTTCTTCTCAGTTACTTGATCATTAGCTTTACCAGCTTTATCAAGCGAAGATGAAGGAGGAGAGGGAGAAACAAACGAAGTAGAAGGTTGGGGGGCAACTCTAGTATCATCTAGTTGCTAACTTAACTATTCAGGAATTACGGTATTCTGAATTACAGAGGTAGAGAAGAGCCATACGGGCAAACCAATCGTCAACCCTGGAAGTGACAATGTGGCCATATGGGGTGCACCAACATCTCCCCAAGAGGAGAAAGGACTAGGATCTCCTCCAAGGGGAAATCCTTGGTTGGTAGACTCCATTTTTCTCAACCTAAAAACCAACAAGGGAACTTGTGATGTTATTCCAATTAAAATAAATTTTAGACACTTTTACACAACTTGTTTTTTGAATTTTAAAGAGTCGAGAAAAAACAAAAGATGACTCTAGTTGCCTTTGTTTTTTAATGAGCTTGAAGTGACAAGTGCTCAGATGGACCTTTTCTTTTAAGGAGTCTGAAAAGGTATGAAATAGACTTCTCTAGAAATCTAGGCAGAGGGGATTACCAAACCAATTGTAAAACTACAGAATACTTTTTACGGTACGACAGTCAATCTTCCCGAATGTTGTGCTCGGTGCATTGCGATCGATAGGGCGGCAAACACGACTTCCTAAGGATAAAGGATGTAGCCTATTGTGGTCTCCCAATATATACTCGACGGTACGTGGGAGCACAAGTCCGTACTGGCACTTGTCGTCTCAGAGTGGAGGAATCACCCAACCAACAATGAAAACAACAATTACTAGGTTTTACGACACCGGAATACGTCTCTAGCCTAGACTTCTAGATGTTGTGCGTTAGGTTCCAAAATGTTTTTAGATTCATTAAATTTATTTTATAGTTGATCTTGTTTAAAAAATTGCCTTTCAGGTTCACCGCGTGATGTGTATAAAATTCGTAAAATGCAGTCTAATATGATAAACAACTGTTTAATCTTCTTTTGGCAATGAAAATCCTAGCTACTAAAGAAAGAAAATTGAGAGTCTTTCAAGAAAGAGCATAGAGCACACACTAAATGCACTATCCTAAATCAAACCAAGTAGTCTAAATGCAAATGCACATGCATGTATTTGTTTTCAGCCTTCTTAATGTATAAATGATGATAAGAAAGCTAAGTGCAAATCTGAATTATTTTCAAAGCGACAATACTTAACAAATTTCTTTTCAAAATGAAGTGAAGATAAGGGCCACACTTTGCGATTTCGAAATGAAAACTGTTTTTTGACACTTTAAAAACTACTAATTCAAATCATATACAAGAGTAAAAGTACAATCGACTATCAAGAACAATGGGATTCTCTTCTATAATTGAAAACGACACTTACGACACTTTTAGATTAAGAAACGACAGTTTGACTATGCTACTTCTTTGCAAAAGAGAACTGAAAATGGCGCACAATACATAAAAACACTTATAGTTCTTTGCACAATAGAGGTGGAATGATGGAAGAGAAGGGGGTTTTCACAGAGATATACTGACCACAGATAGCAAAACTCCTGAATAGAACTAAAAATAGTGAAGAAAAAACCAAATTCTGAAGGTAAAGTTAACCTTCCCTGACCATCGCACCTGTCACACAAGGAATTTAGTATGCAGCGCACCTACTGCACATGGGAAGTGTGATGCATACAGACTTCCTTGAAGGGAGGGTGCAATGGTACCAGTGCGAGACTTTTAACTAGTTTTTGCTCACAATTTGCAATTCAGTTCAGGGATTTAGGCCGAGTAAGTGATGTTTAGTAAATGTAAATCACAGCGGCTGATCTAAGGAGGTTACTAGAGCCACCACTTAGGGCAATTAGAATGTTTACAGATCAATTTTTTAATTTATAAACAAAACCCGGAGATAGAATGAAGCAACATTCATCTACTTTGCATTTGTATAACAAATGCAGTTTGAAGGCTAGCTAGCTTGACTTCAGGCTCTGTCTGTAAGTTTATAAAACAAAAAAAGATAGAATAACAAACAATCTATTCGCTCCCTAGTGGAGTCGCCATTTTGTTACTGGGAATAGTGTCCACTCGGAGCTGCTATTCCCACTAAGATTGGTAGCTATCTTAGAAACAACATAAAGACTACTTTCATTTTCCTTTATGAAAATAGATAAGAGTGGAACAAAGGACACCAACCTTAGTCTTGCACTTGGTTCCTTACTTGATTCCTCTCCTTCCTGATAAATCTTTTCCGCTTCTTCTTCGTCTGCCCAGCTTCAAAGAGCACTTGTGGAATCAAAGCAGCATACTACTATCGAAGAACAGAGATCTATATTCATAAATAACACAGGACCAGATATTTATTAACCATACAAATGCATATACATTCAAATATACAAGAATATGGAGGAAAACTTGAATAGCTTTATTAATATCAAGAAAAGCAAGAGGATTACAACCAATTGTTCTAACAAAGCATCATCCTCCAACAAGAAATCCCTTCTTCACCTCAAGTAAAGCTTAGATCACCCAACACTATGAAGTTTCACCAGAAACCAACAACACTTCTCTATAAGATACAAGATTTCAGCCTCCGGATCTCTGTGATGAGGGATCCATATATAGATGATTGTAGGGGGGTGAGTCATCTTCTGGGGTTTTGATTAGTGTCTTATCTCTGATAGTAATTGATTCCACTTGGAGACTAATGAACTCTTACTCATCCCTGGTCGAAAACAGAGAGGCAAGTGTCAAAGGGGAAGCTTATGGAAGATTTCACGATCTTCCACCTCGCAAACTGTCTCTGCCATTTGTCCATTCTCGCCCATCGCACCCTATAGAGGGGCCATTTAGTATGCATCACACCCTTTACACTGGGAAGGTGATATGCATTGCACCTCTGCACTGGGTATTCAGTATGGTCCAGTTTTGATCATTTCTGAGCAGTTTTTAGTGGAGAACTTCTGGGAGATGATGTAATCAGCTGACCTTGTTCCTTTAGGTAGTGAAGCAAAACTTTTAGGGACTTAGGAGCCCTTAGTTTATGGACATTTATGATTGGGGTTGTAGTGCCAAAAAATGTCTATAACAGATACGGTTTACCATTGTGGTATCGATACAGTTCTGTAGAGATGCCTCACCCATGAGGAGGTCGAAAAAGTCCTGAATGATTGTCATTTAGGCGTGTGTGGGGGGCATCAATTTGGTTATCCTACAGTGCAAAAGATTTTACAATGAGGATATTTCTGGCCAACAATGTTCAAAGATTACATAACCGTAGTCAGAAGTTGCCACGCCTATCAAATCTTTGATCCCAAAACCAGAAAACCGCCCACACCTCTGCAACCAGTAGTTGTTGTTGGGCCATTCACCAAATGGGGCATAGATTTCATGACATGTAACCCCACCTCAACCGGGGGGCATGGGTATATCATAGTTGTAGTAGACTATTTTACCAAATGGGTTGAGGCGATACCTACATTAAACAACATTGGTGAAATGGCTGCCCTCCTTTTTTTCAATCATGTAGTCTCCAGATTCGGTGTTCCACAGGCCATAGTCACAGATGATGGATTGCATTTTCACAATCACATGATGGTTGAGTTGGCTGCCAAATTAGGACTATCCCACAATAGCTCTACTCCATATTATCTGCAAGCTAACGGACAAGTTGAGGCAATCAACAAGGTCCTGAAGCAAATGCTGCAAAGGATGATTGGAGTCCATAAACAGAGTTGACACCTGATACTGTACTCAGTCTTGTGGTCATATCAGACATCAGTGAGGACTGTGACTGGGTTTACACCTTTTCAACTAGTGTATGGCCTGGAAGCAATCTTGCCAGTTCAGTGTGAAATCTCGTCCCTCAATCTCGCGGTCGACCTTCTCCCTGGAATTTCAGAAGAAGAGGCTCGTTTCTTAGAATTAATCCAATTGGATGAAACCCATCGTGATGCTGCTTTGGCTAATGAAGCCCATAAGAAACAAGTCAAAGCCCAGTTCGTCAAAAATGTCAAACCTTGTGTCTTCTCAGAAGGTGACCTAGTCTTGCTTTATGACAAGGAGTCCGATAAGTTGGGAGCAGGTAAGTTCAAGTCTTTATGGATGGGTCCCTATATTGTTAAGCATGTATTAGGAAAAGGAGCCTACGATTTGGTGGATTATGATGGGATTCCACTGGCACGATTCCACTGGCACAACCCCGCAACGGGTTGTACCTCAAGCGTTACTATGCTTAACTCAACGTATTAACCCCTATGATTTTGTTACATTTTTGTTTTCGCTAAGGGTAATTGTTTTGGTTAGGTAATCCACTTTTTTCATTTGTTGTAGATGTCAAACCTATTGGAACCATTTTTTGGATATGCCGATGGAGCGAGTCGTAGTTCGCGGAACCTATCTTCTGCGGCTTGGGCCATCTTCTATCCTAGCAGCGAGTTAGTGAGTTTCATAGGGGTATGTATCTGTCGGTCAACGAAAAATATCGCTGAATATAGCGTGTTGATAGAACTCCTCTCTGATGCCATCACACATGGAATATGTTGACTTGTCGTCAGGCTAGACTCACAACTCGTCATTCTACAACTCATTGGTATCTACTCTGTACAGAATCGAGCTACCTATCGCATGTTCCTAAGGGTCAAGATTTTGGAAAGACAGTTCGATTCTATTCAATATCAACATATTTCCAGAAATTTAAACACATTAACAGATTCATTGGAAAATTATGTGTTAGATAGAAATTTGTTACATTTATAAAAGGAAACATTGCATCAATATTTGCATCAGGATCATGTAATTTAACCAAAATAAAGCTCCGAAAATAAAAAATATATATATAGTTGTTTATGGTTTACACATAATGTTTTGTAACCAAGACAAAATCAGTCAAATGACCGAAAGCTCAAAATGCTAGTGGGCACCCTAGTCTAATGATGCTGGTGATAACAAGTCACTGCCTGTGAAATCATGCGTAAAATCCTAGTCCATCGACTCGGCACACCAGTAGTATGTCGCTGCAGCCTCAGAGGTAGCTCATTGGTCCTCACATCCAGAATACCAAGAGTGAGACCCTCGACCTGATCCTGTAATGCTGAAAGAGTCTCAGCTAAATGAGGGTTGCGAAGGATGGCCCCCCCCACAGCCTCTCCTGCCGGAGCGACAGCTGGTGCTCTCAAGCGTACTACTGGTCAAACTGGTCCAATGTTTGCATGAGCACATGAGTTTTGATTAGTCTTGATCAAAAAAAGCATAAGAACATTATGAAAACAATAAACAAAGATATGGTTAGAGAATTTACCTATAGCATCCCACTACTCACCAGCCGGTAGCACCAAATCTCGGTCACCCCGGAAATCCATACCAACATATGGACACTCAGCATAAACCATCTCCTGGCAGTTGAACCACTCGAAGAAGGTGTTAGAGAAAGAAATCTAGGACTGACTAGCATGTCGGGCCATGAGGTCAACCCATCTCTGCATCTGTGGCTCAGTTGGTGGAGGTAAACCAAGTGAAATGTACTACGCTTGCATCAGTGGGATCGTTTCCAAGGCAAAAGCGGTCAAAATAGAACCATAGCCAAAATTCTTGGATCTTCCGCTTTTCACCTTGGTCAGTTGTTCTTTCATCACAGGGAGTACTACATCACACCGGTTGAACACCTTTAGTTTAAGGCATTCCAAGGCGTACTGCATATAAGACCTGTTAGCCACATGAAGAGCCGCACTACCAGCCAGCCTAGCAAAAGTGAATAGAATGGTCCTCAAGGACCGGTCAGTGACATCTTGGATGTTGATCTTTCCATCCCTACTCAGCTGAGATCCCTCTCTACAATACCGACGAATGTAATCTCTCACGGATTTTCCCCCACGGGCAAAACCTGATAATGAGAGAGGGGTACCATGCCTCGATAAACCGGTCAAAAAATAGATGTCCACAACAGTCAAAGGGATGGATTTGCGTCTAATCTGGAACACCTGGTTGGTAGGATCCCATGCATCGAAGAAATATTGCAACAAGTTAATTTGTTGCCTCATGCTAGAGATGTGGAAAAACTTGAGCAGGCCACAGTTCCACAGTGAAGTTACTGTACACAGATCATGTAAAGCAACCATGTTTTCTTCTTCATGCTTGCATTCTCACCATGTAATAACCATTTTGCTCCAATGAATCTCTGAAAACAAACAAGGGAAGAGTCAAGATCCTGATTTGACAAAAAACAAGAAAACATTCCATGAAAAACAATGCACATGTTTCCCTCTTTGCGCCCATCGCACCCCAGCAATGTACTGGGAGGGATGTATACTGACTGGCTAGTGACGAGTCTAGTATGCATCGCAGCTTTCGATATAGAAAGGGTGCGATGGGGCCAGGGAAAATTTTTCAAACCCCAGGGGCTTAGCAAAGCAAGTAAACATGGTCAGAATTCAAAAAGGAAAGAATGCAACTGAAGAGCACAGGTTTAGCTCCTACATGGTCCAGAAGACACCGAGAATCATCCATAGAATCTCCTAGAATCAGCTAGTGAAAATCAGGGGGGAAAAGCACCTCTAGAGCTCCAACAAACCAAGTTCAAATGAAATGGTAAAATGAGAGGTAAAAGTCACTTTTAAATTACTATTCACGTAATTCGAGTAAGGTATTAGTGTTTTTAACTCATTTTTCAAGCATATGTTTTCATTTCTAATCGGTTTGATGAAGCAATTGAGCAGGTAGTATGACCATTGAAAGAAAAAAGTGCTAACGGTGAATCAAATAATCAATGACCATTATCACGAGTAGTTTTTATGTGAAGTTCAAGCTCGTTAAAAATTAAACCTAAGCAATGAGCAAATGTTTCCCCTAGAGTTTAAGCTCATTAAAAAATGAACCAATCTCTAGTAAATAACCATTGTGAATGCATTATAATCATCTTTTGAGCCTTGGTCGTGTTCTCATCATCACCTCCACTCTGTTTT